>ML399274.1:0-112193 GCA_005239525.1 Nicotiana knightiana | reverse complement strand
TCCCTGAAAACTCTATTGATTCTTTTGCTGAGCTTGCAGATTCTTTCATAAAGGCACACTCTGGTGCGCAAAAAGTCGAGAAAATGATGGAGGACATCTTTAAAATAAAACAAGGAGACACGGAACTACTTCGTAAATTTGTAGACAGGTTTCAGCGAGAAAGAATGCAACTACCAAGGGTGCTTGATAATTGGGCAACCATGGCATTTTCAAGTAATCTAAATGACAAAAGCTCAGAAGTTACGAGAAGACTCAAGGAAAGCTTGAGAGAATTCCCAGCTACAACGTGGAACGATGTTTATAACATGTATAGTACTAAATTTAGGATAGAAGAAGATACATTTCTCGTCCGAAAGAGGAAGATTATACCAGATCCAGACGTTCAGAATCAGACAGGAGATCAGGCAAAAACAGGTACGATCCTTACTTGGGACCAGCGGGACGTGAAACTCGTCCCAGGTTCGAAAACACCAGGTCAGATTTTGGACCACCAAGCAGATATGCGGGCTCGTTCTCATCTAGATCCAGAAGGGATCAAGATCAACGACCTAGAGGTAATACGCGAATTGGGGATCACACCTTTAACGTAAGTACCTCCGAACTAATTTCAGTGTTAAGAAATTTGGGTGATAAGGTTTGATGTCCCAAAGAGATGAGGTCGAACCCGAATAAGAGGAACGCAGATCTCTGGTGTGAATTCCATAATGATCATGGGCACAGAACTGCAGATTGCAAATTTTTGCAAGGTGAGGTAGAACAATTATTGAAACAGGGTTATTTGACAGAATTGTTTAGTGAAAAAGGTAAACATGCATACATGAAGAACAGGCAGGAGCCCCCAAAACCTCCATCTCCAAAACGAATCGTCAACGTGATACACGGAGGAAAAGAAGTAAACGGAGTGGTCTGCAAAATGACCACGAAGTTCACAATTACACACGGAAAGCGGGATCGTGAAAATCTGGAAGTAGACGATATAACCTTCGGTGATGTAGATATCGGCGGATTAATGCTTCCTCACAATNGGAGAAATTGAACTTAGCACTTATGCTGAGGGAGTGATCAAAAGTACCAGGTTCCAAGTCATCGATACTGACATGGCTTATAACATAATCGTGGGAAGGCCATGGATCCACGACATGAAAGCTATATCTTCCACCTTGCATCAGGTAATAAAATTCCCCTCTGAATGGGGGATACAGCAAATTAGAGGCGATCTGCAAACCGCGAGAAATATAAATTTCGTGGTACACTACAACAAAAAAGTAGAGGTGAAAGAATCAAAGGATAAGAAAATCTCCCAAGCAGGTGACACCGCCCAAACAAGCACGGAAGAAATTACAACTCAAATAGGTACGGAAGGTATTACTGCTAAAACATGTACAAAATAAATACTTACGAGAAAGTGAATCAAGTCACCACGGAAGAGGCATTGGACCACACGGATGTAGATTCCAGACCGGATGTCATTCATGAATCGGAGGAAAATGAGTACATCAAAACAACTACAGAAGAGCTCGAAGTTGTTCCATTGTCTGAACAAAAGCCTGAACAGAAAGTGTACATAGGCACGAGGTTGAGTTCCGGTCGAAGAGGTAAGTTAATTGATTATTTAAAGGTTAATGCAGATTGCTTTGGTGTCCCACTCAGATATGACAGGTATCCCGCTAGAGGTAATGACTCATAAACTAAATGAATATCCATCCTTCGTACTTGTTAAAAAGAAGAAAAGAAAGCAAGGATCATTCAAGAACCAAGTGATTGACGAAGAGGTACAGAAACTCTTAAAGATTGGTTCAATACGAGAGGTAACGTACCCTAACTGGCTAGCTAACACTGTGGTAGTACCTAAAAAGAATGGAAAATGGAGAGTATGTGTAGATTATACTGACTTAAATAAAGCATGCCCCAAAGATTCATTCCCATTACCACATATAGATCAAATGATTGATGCCACCGCAGGTCATGGATTGTTAAGCTTTCTAGATGCGTATTCTGGTTATAATCAGATTTAAATGGATCCCTCAGACGAGGAAAAAACCTCCTTTGTTACAAGCAAGGGGACTTATTGTTATAAAGTCATGCCTTTTGGCTTAAAAACTGTTGGAGCCACATATCAAAGGCTAGTGACCAAGATGTTCCATGAACATCTGGGAAAAACAATGGAAGTTTACATTGATGACATGCTAGTAAAATCAACACGTGCGGAAAACCATTTCCAGCACCTCTCTATTACCTTTGACATTTTACGCAGGTATAATATGAAGCTTAATCTAGAAAAATGTGCTTTTGGCATGGAATCAGGTAAATTCTTGGGTTTCCTTGTATCAAACAGGGGAATAAAGGTAAATCCTGATCAAATTAAAGCTATAGAAGAAATACCTGATGTACTTATAAATAAAAAAGAAGTTCAAAGACTAACGGGAAGAATTGCAGCCTTAGGAAGATTTATTTCCAAATCTTCCGAGAAAAGTTTCAAATTCTTTGTAGTTCTCAAAAAGCAAAATCGGTTTGAATGGACTGAAGAATGTCAATAGGCTCTCAAAGACCTAAAGGCTTATCTATCAAAACCTCCATTCCTGTCTAAGCCGAGGGAGGGGGAGCGTCTATACATCTACCTTGTTGTCTCGGAAATTGCTGTAAGTGCAGTATTGGTAAGGGAGAATAAAGGTAAACAATCTCCTATTTATTATGTAAGCAAGACATTACTAGATGCTGAAACTAGGTATCCACATCTAGAAAAGTTAGCCTTACCTCTAATCATGGCATCTAGAAAATTAAGGTCATACTTTCAATGTCATCCAATCACAGTTGTGACCTCGTATCCCTTAAGAAACATACTGCATAAACAAGAACTATCAGGAAGATTAGCCAAGTGAGCATGAAATAATATATCGGCCTAGGACTGCAATCAAGTCTCAAATCTTAGTTGATTTTGTCACTGATTTTAGTAATAGCATTGTCCCTGAAGTGGAAAAAGAGTTACAACTCTTCAACGGTGTTAATCCGGGTCTATGGACCCTATTTACCGATGGTTCTTCCAATATAAAAGGTGTCGACTTAGGCATAGTCTTAATATCACCCACGGGTGAAAAGACACGGTAGGCTATCAAATGTTATCCTATAACTAACAATGAAGCAGAGTACGAAGATGTTATTGTAGGGTTAGAACTTGCACGAGAGCTTTCAATAGAGCAAATCGAAATAAAAAGAGATTCCCAACTGGTAGTAAATCAGATGTAGAGGACTTACATCGCTCGAGAGACTCGGATGCTACAGTATCTGGAAAAGGCACGAGAGCTCGTGAGACAATTCAAAACATGGAAGGTAGTACAAATACCCAGAGACGAAAATGCAGAAGCAGATGCATTAGCTAACCTCGCAGTAGTCACGAAAGTAACAATCAAGGACAATGCAGTTGTCGTTCATCTATTCCATTCAGCGATCGACCAGGATAGAAATGAGGTAACTTTCACAATTTAACCTGGGATTGGAGAAACAAAAATTCAAATTTTTTTACATAACGACACTGTACCTGAAGACAAGAAAATAGCTCAAGCACTTCGCCGCAAAGCTGCACGGTACTGCCTCATTCGCAACTCGTTATATCGCAAAATATTCGGAGGGTCCCTAGCAAAATGCCTCGGACCTAAGCAAGCAGTTTCAACAATTTAACCTGGGATTGGAGAAATGAAATACAAAATTTTTACAGAACGACACTGTACTGAAGACAAGAAAACAACTCAAGCACTTCGTGGCAAAGCTGCACGGTACTACCTCATTCGCAACTCGTTATATCACAAAATGTTTGGAGGGCCCTAGAAAAATGCCTCGGACCTAACCAAACAGAGTTTGTGATGAAAGAAGTCCACGAAGGACACTGTGGAAATCAATCAGGGGCGAAATCCTTAGTGAGAACCTTAATCAGAGCTGGATATTATTGGCCTAAGATGGAAGAAAAGGCTGAAGACTTCGTGTCCAAATGTGACAGATGCTAAAGGTTTGCTAATAACATGCATCGACCAGCGGAATTATTGCATCCAATAATATCCCCATGGCCCTTCATGAAATGGGGGATGGACATAGTAGGACCTCTTCCCACAGCTAAAGGACAGGTACAGTTTCTGCTCGTGCTAACCGACTATTTTACAAAATGGGTAGAGGTAGAAGTGTTCAAACAGGTGGGAGAAAAGGAAGTTAAAAGTTTCTTATGGCGAAACATAATATGCCACTTTGGGATACCGAAGGAGATCGTGTGTGATAATGGCCCACAATTTATAGGCTCGCAAATCACAGAATTCTTTGAAAGCTGGCAAATTAAACAGATCACTTCAACGCCATACCATCTTGTGGCTAACGGTCAGTCTAAGTCAACAAATAAAGTCATCATCAACAATCTAAATAAGCGGCTAGATAGAGCCAAAGGAAACTGGCGTGATGAGTTACCAGCGGTACTATGGGCATACAGGACAACTTAAAAAACAGCCACGGGAGAAACTCTGTTCGTGCTGTCTATGGCTTAGAAGCCCTAATACCTGTAGAGATTAGCGAACCAAGATTAAGGCTTACAATAGCCACGGAGGAAGCAAACGACGACGAATTGAGGACCAATCTGGACCTGCTCGAACCACGGAGAGAAGCAACACTGATACAGATGGCAGCTCAAGAACAAATCATAGAGCGTTATTACAACCGTAAAGCTCATCTCAGGTACTTCAAGATTGGGGACTTCGTCCTCAAAAAAGTCTTTTAATCAACGAAAGAAGCAGGCACGGGAAAGCTAAATCCAAACTGGGAGGGAACCTACAAAATCCGAGGCATAGCTGGGAAGGGCGCCTACGAGTTGGAAGCTATGGACGGTAGAATCCTACCAACAAGTTGGAATGCCATTCACTTGAAGAATTACTACTTTTAAGGAATAGAAGTACCCCCGGTTAGGTATCACACGTTCGATTTTATTTTGAACATTTGAAATTTTATTAACCTTTTTAGATGATAGGCATAAAGCTAACCCATCACCAGATGATGATATTAGACCTACAAAGACACGAGGAAATAACTAAATTCCCGGTCTAGGGTTACACTTTCTGATGGACGTTTTAAAGGGTTAAGCAGTCATCATTTAAAAATTATATACCTTCAAGTCCGTATGTTTTTCCTTTTCAGGAAAAGGACCACAAGAAAAGAATAGTCAAGTGCTCAAGATTTCATTCTTCCAAGCTCAAACACTTGGGGGACTATACAGTATGGATGGCAAAGGCGAAGCAAAAAAGACTATCAAAAAGTCAAAGCTAGAGCCTGAAGATACATCTATCTAACAAGCCAAGTGATACGAGCAAAATCGAAAGAGCCAAAGACTCGAACACAAAGCCTAATCCAAAAAACCTTCGAACATGTTCGTGTTAAAAGGCAAAATGTTAGCTACGAGGAAGAAATGCACATCTTTGTACTTATTCAAAATAGTTATGGATAAAAGATCATCATCATTGTACTCATTCAAAACTGTTGTAACTAAAAACAGTTACGAAATCTTTGTACTCATATAGAAAACTGTTATCAAATAAAACAGTTGCAGATGAAAGATCAAAATCCTTGTACTTGTTCAAAAAACTGTAAAACAGTTACGGATGTAAGAGCATTTCCCTCGTTCTTATTGAAAATTGTTGTCAACAAAAATAGTTACGGGTGAAAACCCCAATTTGAATTAAAACCGTTACGAACGAAAAATAGTTGCCCTCTTGTATCAACTCAAAAAAACTGTTACATACAGAAAATAGTTACGAAATACAAGTGTATATCAAATCTATTAAAAGAAAACAATTGCAACATGATTTTTAGATGATAATCAAACACATGTAAAATGTTGTGAAAGTCCAAACAAAAAAAAAACTTTCCTCAGAAACATTCTTAAACACGTGAAAAATTCCTATCACTCTATTGCATTATTACACCTTTATGAAGTTGAGACGTCTTCTTCATTAAGTGTCGATCAGAAAGGGCCATTTTTCACAAATTATGCCTACTACAAAAAGGCACACATTTTATATGACACCGTACCTATTACGAAAAGGTGCGAGTAATCTAAAGCATTCTATATGCAAAACTCATAGGTAAAACTAAAACCTCGAAAAATAAAGCATGCAAAAGACTTAAAGAGTAGAACAGAAACTCAAGGGAAAACAAAAGTTATACTTGCATTAATATATTAAAACGGCTAAGTAAAAACTAAATATTAACTTATACTTAGTTGTATAGATTTTTTATATACATTGAGGTGCCCCTAAGTTGTCATTTGGGGACTTTATAGAGATCCAAATTTACCCCCGATGGGACTGGGGATAACCACCAATTGAGACAGATAAAAAAAGGGTGAATCAACATCTTAATCTTCTTGAGGAGGGGGATTGACTTTTTCATCAGCAGAAGGAGTAAGAGCAGCTTGGGACGAAGAGGCTCGGACAACAGGAGTCTCACCTTCAGGTGAGGAAAGATTCAAACCTTGTTGAGCCTTTTCTATGGCTTCCTTGATCTTAACAATTTCAGTGTTAAGGTCAAAATCTCCCCGACTCATTTCCGTCAATGTATCGAGGCGAGAATTCATGTACGCCCAACTAACATCGACAACTGCCGCCTTTTCGAGACTTTCATAATCTCTCTCCCATATCTGAAGCTCAGCTCTTAACCCATCCTTCTCAGCTTCAGCAGTTTCATGGGCAACCCTCAAAGGTACAATTGACTCCTCCAAAGATTGGGTTTTGTCTAAAGCAATGTGAAGATCCTCCTGACTCCGGGTAAGTGACTGCACAAGCTCGCCTGAGTATTCCTCCTTCTGCTCTAGCAAGGCTTTCAAGCTCCTAACTTTTTTTGAGGCATGGGATAATTGCTCAACAAACGAAGACTCAAGAATGCTCTTGTCTTTGTCCACCGGTTAGAAGAATCCTTCTCCACTGCCAACTGCGCAGCCACAACTCTCAACTGCGCTCCAAGGTATTCTTTTCTTCTTCTAAGGCTTCCATGTCGAGCCTCAGGCTTTCATATTGCCCCTTCCAATTCCCTTCTTTAGCATGCCACTCCTTTAGCTCTTGCTCCATGTTAGAAATCCTCTTCATGAAATCTGTGCCTATGAGATTGATCTACAAAAACAAAATCAATTAGATACGGTAATTACATGCATAAGAATGAGATACAAAAGAATGAATGTTACCTTCAAGGAGGAATGCACAACCTCATTAGCCCAGGTAAGAGAAATGTGACTATCTATCTTGGTCCTCTCTGTTGGGCCAATCAAAGGCTTCAACCACACTTCGGGTTGGCCGGATTTCTTAAAAAGGCTCCCATCAGCCGAAACCTCAATTAGCACTTGCCTCATCTCCTGCTGGAAGACTCTACTTCTCTAACAGGAGGCATGGAAGCAGGCTGAGATGAAGGAGCCACGGGTAATGAAATTCGTGGAGCTGAAGAAGTATCAGGCACGGAAACTTGAGGAGCTGAGAAAGCCACGGGCAAGGAAGCAGCGGGAGCAGAAATGGCCAAAGGAGCAGTGGAAATAGTCGGAGCGGATGAAGAGATTTCTCTAAAGGAGGGAGCAAAAACATTCAGAGGCACCTCATTAACAGCAGGGCCAAAACCTTCGTGGAATAGATGATCCACAGAATCATGAGCAAGAGAAGAAGAAGAATCCCCAGGGGTAGAAGGTCTGACATCAGGTACGAAAGACACTGCCACGGGTGTAGACTCATCGTCTGAAACCACTCTCCTTCTACGTGACATGTGCACCAAAATGCCTCTTCTTCTTCTTCTTCTTCTAAGGTATTAGACCCACTAACTTTCCTCTTGGAAGAATAGGAACCAGTAATAATCTCCTGGGCCTGAGCCAAAGACATCTTCAGAATGGATGCAGCAGACATCCCCCAAGCAGAAAACCCTGTCAAAAGGAAAAAGGTTAAACAAACGAAGAAAAAGAAGCTCGAGTAAGGAAAATAAGCGAAAACAAAAGCTTCACTTACCATGAGTCTTCACTTTCTAACTGTACTTCACGGAGAAGTACTTCCAAGATCTTTCCTCCAATGGAACAACCGACAACAACTTTTCTACCCAATCACGAATACCGGAGACATTCTTAACAGTAACCATGATTGCTGAAAGAGGAAGAAAATAGCTACGGTGTTAATAAAAAACTTAAAGCAAAGAGAAGAAAAATAACATATGTTAGCTAAAATGTACTCACGTGCGCGATTCCACTTCCAGGGAAGGGAAGATTTTCCTCACCCACTAAACCAGCAGTGGGCACATCAACGTACCGAACGTACCAACCTATCCTTATCGTCATCAGGGCTTACCAACACTCTTTTGCTCCTAGCAGCCAGAGTGAAAACCCCTTGACGAAATAAGGTAGGAGAATAAAGATGAATGAGGTGATTGAAGGAAAAAGGAACCGAGGCTAAAGAAGGTAAACATCTAAGACACGCGACAACCCGCCACACAAGAGGACCAACTTGTCCTAAGAAAATGTTGAAGAAACGACAAAATTCGATGATGACTGGATCAATAGGAGGTCTAAACCCTATAGTAAAAGGGTAAGTGTAAACAAAAGATATTCTTTGATTACTATTCGGAATAACAATGCGAAAATTAGACTCCCAGGAACATTCCCTGCGAACAAGGGGAATCAAACCTTTGGTAATAAGAGTGGGATACCTATCAACACTATCAAGGGATAACGACTGGTCTACAAGAACCTGACTATCCCTAGTGAAGGTAAACTCAGCAGGAATGATTTCATCAACTTGTGGTTCGCGTAGGGGTTCGTGATGTTCTCTAACCCTGGACAGAGACCTGGAAACCCTAGCTCTGGGGAGACTAAAGACCTAGCAGAAGGAGGGGAAACAATCTGAGAAGAAGAAGAGCCTCTCGAAGGAGTAAATCCTAAACTCCTCCGTCTACCACCCCTTCGACTCCGAGTCAGAGCGGAAGAGGGTGTCAACTCATCAACGTTTATGACTCCCTTAGATTGGTTTGAAGAAGACATATCTACAAAGGCAAAGAAAAAAGTTCTTTACAAATAAAGTTTGAAAGTTAGAAGATTTTCGTGAAAGAAAAGGAAAATGGGGTATTTATACTCGAAGACAACCGTCAAAAAAAAGGGGGAGGGGGGGAAGCAATGATGTGAAAACCATAATTGAAGATGTCACTTCGTGACTGATGCAGCCGCAAGAAAGCCTTAAAAGGCGCTGAATAATTGCAGAACCAACCCAAGAATGCTACGTGGCATAAGCATTAAATGGAAGTGACAACCGACGCTTATGTACAGGAAAAGATACAATGATTCGAGTAAAGTGGTGAAAAAATATTCCCGCCATAAATGAGTATCCACTTACCAAATATCAATTGATAAATATATGGTAAGTGGGGGGACTATCTGTATTGGTAAAAAAGAGCTTCACACGTGTAATAAATTTTGATGACTCAGTAGTCTACGTGGAGCAATGAAGACACGACAGCTGGACGGGACTCTAAGAAGAGGTACGAGGCAAAGAGGCACGGCAAATCACACCCATGGGTTAATTAGCTACGGAAGTCTCAACCTGATTGAGAAGACGAAAAGACACGTTCAAAAGTGTATTTGGGCAGAATAAAAGGGCAGATTCAGAGATCTTCAAATTAGAGATCCATACGTTACACAACATTCACGCAACATTTACGATTGATTCATTGTAACGTTACATTAGAGTCATAATTAGTCATTAATGCTCAATCACCGAAAAGGGTAGACGTTATATTAGAAAATTTCTTATATAAAGGAGAAAATATAACATGTAAGAAGAAGAAGAAAAAAACATTCGAACTACTATTGCAATATACTTACTTTTTATGCATCTTACTGCTTTCCATTTACAAGTTTGCCTACAATTATAATCTTATTCTTTGGTTATCAGAACCCGTGTTCTTCTTAAAATAGCTTTGGGAAAAAATCCAATTCTTTGGTTAAACAACCCCCTGCACCTTGTGTGCAGATTCAGGTAAACCGAGACCCGGTAGTGGATATTGAGCAGCTGTCAGAGTTTTCATTAGAGTTGTCGAGGTAGCAGCTGGCGATCGTGACCTCGTCTTCTCTTCCTTATTCCACATGTTGCACTTATTTTGTGACTATGTTGTCTATTTCTTCATTCTTTATTTCATGAAATAGCAGCTCATGACTGAGTGACACCGGATCCAGGGTTGGAAATTTTATATTTTTGTTTCAAATATTATTTTTAAACTTCAGACTCTTAGTATTATCAATAATTTCGTTTAAAATGGTATGTTTAATGGAAATTGAAATTATCTTAGAAACAAAGGGGCGGCTTGCCTGGTTTCACGACAGGCACCATCACGACCCCGAAATCGGGTCGTGACAAGATAGTATCAGAGCCCTAGGTTAAATAGGTCTCACCAGTCATGAGCAGGTTTAGTAGAGTCTTGCGGATCGGTATGGAGACGTTTGTACTTATCTTTGAGAGGCTACAGAACCCTTAGGAAAAATCCCACATCATTGAATTCTATCGTGCGACTCTGTTGAATTCTGGAACTAAACTCCTGGTGTTTTCATTCTCTCAAAGATGGTGAGGACTCGTGCTACCGATCGTGGTGATCAGACACCAGCAGGACCAGCTGGAGGCCGAGATCATGGTCAAGACCATGGCGGAGGGAGGGGTGCAGCCCACTCAGCAGTCGGGGCAGTACTCGTGGACCCTCCCACTGCTCAAGATCAGGTCCCCGCAGTTGAGATCCCAGTGGGAGAGGCTCAGGCACCAGCAGTGCCCATTATGATTCCGGATCTTCAGGAGACCCTAGCCCAGATTTTGACGGTGTGCACCAGCCTGGCACAGGTCGTCGCCATGTTTACTACTGCTACTACATCTCACACCGGGGGAGGCACTCAGACTCCCGCTGCCCGGACACCTGAGCAGGTTACTCAGGGGCTTCAGACACCGAGGACAGATCCAGTCTAACCGGTTTCCCCAGCTCGAGATTTTGTGGTCCCAGCTTTGGCAGATGACGAACAGCGCAGGTTAGAGAGGTTTAGTAAACTCCAACATCCGATTTTTAGTGGTACTGAGGGCGAGGACGCCCAGGGCTTTTTGGACAAGTGTCAGAGGATCCTACGCACAGCAGGAATACTAGAGGCTAGTGGGGTCCCATTTACTACCTTCCAGTTTGTAGGAGTTGCACTCGCTTGGTGGGAGGCCTATGAGAGGCGTAGACCTGCTGATGCAACGCCCCTTACCTGGCGTTAGTTCTCCATTTTGTTCCTGGAGAAGTATATACCGCAGTCTCGCAGGGAGGAGCTACGCAAGGAGTTCGAGCAGTTGTGCCAAGAGGACATGACTGTGACGCAGTATGAGATAAGGTTCTCCGAGTTGGCCCGTCATGCTATTTGGCTAGTTCCCACGGATAGGGAGAGGATCAGGAGGTTCGTTGATGGCCTCACTTATCAGCTTCGGATTTTTCTGACCAGGGAGAGGGTATCTGGCGCTTCTTTTGAGGAGGTGGTTGACATTGCCATAGAGATTGAGTCGGTTCGCTGCCAGGAACGGATCGAGAGGGAGGCCAAGAGGTCTCGAGGATCTGGGAGTTTTGGTGGGGTTCCTTCAAGGGGGCAGCCTCAACCCGGCAGAGGCCGACCATTCAGACAGGCTCATCTAGGTCGCTCAAGTTATCGTGGTGGATCAGTTGGTCATGATCCTCATAGTTCGCATTAGGTGCACCCATCTTTCAGTGTCCTGCCAGCTCAGAATTCATCTTGGACACCATCGGTTCAGAGTTCATCTATGCCTGGTTCTTCCAGTGGTTATCCTGGTGCTAGGGGTTCCCTTCAGTCCCCAGTTCCATTCTCCGAGAGAGGTTGCTTTGAGTTTGGAGATGTGGGCCATATTAAGAGGTTTTGTCCTCGCCTTGTGACATGTACTTATCAGCAGAAGAGTCAGCCCGCGGTTTTAGACTCAGTAGTTGCACCGCCCACCCAGGCAGCTAGAGGTGAGGGTCAGGCAGGTAGGGGTCGCCCTAGAGGAGGAGGTCGATCTGATGGTGATCAGGCCCGATTTTATGCATTTTCATCCATACCGGATGAGATGGCTTCTGATGGCGTGATCCCAGGTATTGTCTCAGTCTGTCACGAGAAGCTTCAGTTTTTTTATTTTATTCCAGTTTTTTATATTCACATGTTCATCATATTTTAGCCCATTCTCTGGATACGCCTCGTGAATCTTTTGTTACATCTGTTCACGTGCTTGCCCATATGGGTGATGTTGTTGTTATGGACCGCGTGTGTCGGTTGTGTGTGGTACCTATTGGGGTTCTGGAGAATCGGGTATGTGCATGGTAAAGTTATTCAGCGGTTGATGGCTTTTGGAACAACTCTTGGCACGTTCGAGGACGAACATTGGTTTAAGAGGGGGAGAATGCAACGACCGGACCGTTCGTTCCGAGATTTTAGCCCGTTTTCCCCATTTTTGCTCAATTGCTTGTGTGGTTCATCTCTTTTGTGTGGTGTTAGGTTGATTGACTCGGGTTCAGAGTGGTCGTGGTGAGAGTTAAGGCACTTTGTCTCTTAAATGAGCTCAATAGTAGGAAAAGTCAACCGAGAATTCACTTATAGGTAAACGACCTCGAAATATAAATTTTTTGGCTCAGATAGCTTCGTTAGGTGATTTGGGACTTAGGAGTGTGTTCGGAATGTAGTTTTGAGGTCCAGTGTAGAATTAGGCTTGAATTGGCGAAAGTTAGTTTTTGGCGATTTCCGGTCGGCAGTGGAAAATAGGCTATCGGGGTCGAATGGAATTCCGGAAATTAGAGCAGGTTCGTAGCGTCATTCTGGATGTGTGTGGAAATTTTCATATCATTCGGACGAGGTTTGGATAGTTTCGGCATCGTTGGTGAATTTCGGAAGTTTGAATATCCTTAGACTTGAATCATGGGTTGATTTGGTGTTTCGATGTTATTTTGGGTGTTCCAAGAGTTCGCCAAGTCCGGTGATCATTTATGACTTGTTTGTATCTTTGGTTGGGGTTCCGAGGGCCTCGGGTTGAGTTCGGATGGGTAACAACATGATTTTTGGCATTTTGGAGTTGCTGGTGGGAAACTTTCTGGTGTTTCTGCACCTGTGGATGGGGAACCGCAGGTGCGAGCCCGCAGAAGCGGACAAGGCTCCGCAGATTCGGAAGTTGGCTGGGTCAGTAAAGGTCGTAGGTGCAAGACTTGGAACGCACCTGCGGAGTCGCAGGTGCGGAGGATGGGGACCTGGCCAAGGAGCGCAGGTGCGGACGCCTGGTCGCGCCTGGGAGCCCGCAGGTGCGAGAAAAGGGCCGCAGGTGAGGAAGTCCGAAATTAAGCCATTTTCGCAGGTGCGCACCTGGGACCGCAGGTGCGAGAGAAGGACCACAGGTGCGGTCATCGCTGGGCAGAACCTATAAAAAGAATCCTTAGCAAATTTTGGCCATTCCTTCACCATTCTTATTCCGGTTTAAAGCTTTTGAAGGGTTTTTGAAGAGGGAAATCGATAGTTCTTCATTGAGGTAAGAACTTTGGACTTAAAACTCATTTATATGTGATTAAAAGTCAGATTAGCGGTGGAAATTTGGGGGAAAATAATGTTAAAATAGATAATTAGGGCTTGTGGTTTAGAGACCTTAAAATGAGAATTCGAGGGGTCATTTGGACTCCGATTTCAGTGTTCTTGGTATGTATAGACACGTGGGAGGATGAGAATTTTTGTGGCATAAATTTCATCAAGTTCCGAGACGTGGGCCCGAGGGTCGGGTTTGACCAATTTCGGGATTTTTGAGTATTTTTTATAAATTTCGATTAGGTTTCGTTCCTTGGCATATTATAATGATATACATCTGATTTTGGTAGATTTGGAGCACTGGGAGGCCGAATTCAGAGGTAAAGGCACTGCGAAATAGTATTTTAGCCGGTTTTGAGGTAAGTAACATTTCCAAACTTAGTTATGAGGGTTCAAAACTCCGAGCTAAATGATTTATGACTATAATCGAGGTGACACGCATGCCAAGTGACAGGCGTGCACCGAGTATTATTGACCTGACTTATCCCATGTAACCACTTAGTGATTATTACCTGATGATATTTGTGCTTCCATTAATGTGGTAATTGTGAACATGTTAGAAATCATGTTAAGTATAAATGCTAGGCTTCACGCCGAAAATGCTGAGACCCGAGTGGTCGTATATTACTGTCTCATTTGTGATTTATTAGACTCCATATACTCAGTCCTGTTATAGCATATCACTTCATACCTCAGTATCAGTATTGTTAATTATATGCATACTTATCATTGTTTCGGGCTGATAGATGCATCTGTGATCCATGTGAGTGAGACTGAAGAGTAATGGTTGAGTGAGGCCGAGAGCCTGTTATTGATACAGTTATGAGATCGGACCGCACACTGCAACGATACTTCAATCATGCCTTTGTTGGCTTGATATAGTGCTTGCGCCACTAGGGTCCCTCCGGAGTCTTTACACCCCCAGTGAGCGCATTGATGTTGAGGGATGGATTTTCCCTAGGCATGGATCGTGTCCGAAGTGGAGGTTATGTGAGGGATGGATCGTCCCTGGACATGTATCTTGTCCGGTGTTATGCATATTCCGGAGATGGACTTTCTCCGTGTGGCTGGATTGGCCTTTCTCCGTGTGGATGGATTGGCCTTTCTCCTCAGTACGGAGTGACTACGGTCACTAATGATTGTGTACATTCCGGGATGGACTTTTCCCTGGGCCTGAGAGCCATATACGGTACTGAGTGGACTGATGTGTGAGGGTGTTGAGCACTATGTGCATATCCACACTGGTTTTATAAATATATTTTTATGATGGCATGTAGAGTATACTGGCATACTTGGCATATTTACTCATTATGATAAATTGTTAGCATGTCTAATTTCTGTATATTGTTTATTGTAAATTCTGAGGTTTTGTCTGTCACTACCTCTCAGCCCATAGTTTGGGTTCGTTACTTCTGAGTTGGTGTACTCACGTTACCCCTGCACCTTGTGTGCAAATTCAGGTACACCGGGACCCGGTAGTAGATATTGAGCAGCTGTCAGAGTTTTTATTAGAGTTGTCGAGGTAGCAGTTGGTGATCGCGACCTCGTCTTCTCTTCCTTATTCTACCTGTTGCACTTATTTTGAGACTATGTTGTCTATTTCTTCATTTTTTATTTCATATAGCAGCTCATGATTGAGTGACACCGGATCCGAGGTTGGAAATTTTAAACTTTTGTTTCAAATATTATTTTTAAACTTCAGACTCTTAGTATTATCAATAATTTCGTTTAAAATGGTATTTTTATTGGAAATTGAATTTAGCTTAGAAATAAAGGAGCGACTTGCCTGGTTCCACGACAGGCGCCATCACGATCCCGAAATTGGGTCGTGAAAGTTCGCATAGAGTCAACCGAGGTGACCTATGCGTTCGCATTCCTAGCTATGCGTTCACATATAACCAAAAAAAAAGGTACCCTCTATTTTACACTATGCGATCGCAAACTCGCCTATGCGATCGCATAGCACAAGGATCTGGACACCAGAAACAAACCTTCTGCTGCATTTTTACATGTTCAAAACCTTTTGTGCCCTATTCGAAACTCACCCGAGCCCTCGGGGCTCCAAACAGAACATGCACGCAAGTCAAATAAAATCATACAGACTTGGTCGTGCGATCAAATCATGAAAATAACACATAAAACTATAAATTAAACCTCAAAACTCATCATTTTCATCAAGAACTCTTATAGTTCATAACTTTTCAACTTGATGTCCGAATCACGTCAAACGAACACCGTTTTTCACCAAATTTCACAGTTAACCTTTAAATACTATAACAAATCTGTACCGGGCTCCGAAATCAAAATACGGGCCCGATACCAATAGTTTCAAATATTAATTTTTTTCTTTATTTTATTAATATTTCAGCAAAATAATTTCTTTCAAAAATTAATTTCTAAGGCTTGGGACTTCAGAATTCATTTTCGGGCATACGCCCGAGTCCCATATTTTACTGCGGACCTCCCAGGATCGTCGGAACACATATCCGGGTTTGTTTACTCAAAATGTTGACCAAAGTCAACTATAATGAAATTTAAATTCTAGAAGTCACTATTTCTCATATTTTCACATAAAAGCTTTCTGGTTTCACACCCGGACTGCGCACGCAAATTGTGGTATTTAAAATTAGTCTTTTTATGACTATTGAGCATAGAGCGGAGTCTAAATTCATAAAATGACCCCTTGGGTCATCACAGTATCACATGTATATCCATGTATACCTGTATGTAAGATACATGCATGATACATGTATCGCAGAAGAATTTTTTGAACTCGATTTAGTTACGAATTTTGATACAAAAGCAGTCCAAATCACCTCCAATCTTCCTCAAATTTTGTATATTGACTTATCTATATGTTTTGAATGAATTTCAACTATACCCATTGAAAAAGTTCTTTTTTTACTTAGAATTGTGAAATGTTGTATTTTTTTCTTGTATTTCATCACCTTATTTGCTACCTCATCCATGAAATTTAAATTTTGGCACAACCATTCTTCTTGATATTGGAGTGGGAAAGTTTTGTGATAAAGAGTGGTGGTTTACAACTAGAATTGTGCTTGGGAAACAAGTTAATTGTGAGAATAACCCTACTTTCTATCTGCATACTATTGTGCGTGAGTGCCTCAATTTTAATTCATGCCAGAAATTATTTATATTTGGTACCCAAAAATTTATATAAAATTTATATAATTTTGTATATATATATAAAAAAAATATTTCTTGGCTATTATTTTGACAGCGGCTATATATTTTTATTTTTTCGTAAATGAAAACAAAAATAACTAAGTGGGTGTTTGGACGTAGAAAAAAGTAAAAAAAGAATAATAAATCAAGTGAAAATGGTATTTGAAAATTAGTGTTGTGTTTAGACGTAAATATAATTTTGGGATGCTTTTGAATTTTTGTGAGTGATATGAAGTGAAAATTTTGAAAAATAATTTTTTGGAGTTTTTAAAAATTTTAAAAAAAATTCCGAAATTCATCTTCAAGTAAAAATCGAAAATTTCATTGCCAAACACTAATTTCGAAAAGAAAAAAAAGAAAAAAAACATTCGAAAAAAAAGAAATCCGTTTTTTATGGCCAAACGGCCCTAAGAGTGGACAACAGAGGCGGACCCAGAATTTTTACGTGACGAGGGCACACTATTCTGCTCAACCAGTTCTCCCTAAATGCTTTTAGTGTTCAGGGTGCCAACTGCTTTAAATTAACCATTTTCAAGGTATTTTTATGTGTGTATATACAGAATTTCTGCCGAAGTTTACGGGGTTCAGTGATCCCTCACCCATACACATGGGTCCGCCTCTGGTGGACAATGTGTGTTGTATGTCTATAATGGAATGATTTATGCCAAAATAATCCTGGCGCATCCGGATTAGTCGGGCCCCAATGAGGGTATCGAATACCGGGCGAGAAATCAATAAAAAAAAAAAAGTGGAGTGTGTGCGCGCCATTGTATATTGAAAAACCAAAATGACGTGTGTAGCCATGTGAGTAGGTTAATTGATCTTTTCCATTTCTTTTTCTTTAAATAAAAATAGCTACGTAGAATACTATACTCATTATCTAAAGTTCAAAAATAAAAAAATAACATAACTATATTAAGGAAGTATAAATACTACTAAATATTTAACAAAAATCCACAACTTAAAATCACACTACACTAATAAGAAAAAAATATTTTTTGAAACTTTTCTTTTTATCTTTTGTAATAATAAAATGCCAATACTATTTTTGTATTATTTTCAAAACCAAAACTAACTAGACAAAATACCAATAAGCTAAAATAAAGGAAAATATTGTTTGTAATTCTTAAGATAAAATAAAGCAAAAAGTAAAAAATTAATTAAAATAGCAATGTTAGACCTAAAATAAGAGGAAACTACCAGTTATGTCCATTTATAAGTAGCTCATTGCAAAAATTGGTCAATTCATAAAATATTATTAATATTAGCCAAATATTACTGATATTAACCAATTAGCTATTTGTAACAAAAAAATATCAAATTTTTGCTTTATTTTGAGTAAGTGTTATTAGAATAGATTGGGTACCACTTAAGGAGCTTGAATCTCAGTTTTGGGATGATTTGGTGAAGTTTTGAGGTGGTTTGAATTGAAAATTCAAAGTACAAAACTGAACATGAAAAAAATGATATGTGTATCACACTGTGTATCATATTTGTATCAATTGTGTATCACATATATATCTGTGTGTGAGATACATGCCGGATACATGTGTCGCAGAAGATTTTTTTGAACTCAATTTAATTACGAATTTTGACACAAAACTAGTCCAAAGCACCTCCAATCTTCCTCAAATTTTGTGCATTGACTTATCTATATATTTTCAATGAATTTCAACTATACCCATTGAAAAAGTTCCTTTTTTGCTTAAATTTTTGAAATATTGTATTTTTTTTTTTTTTTTTTGTATTTCATCACCTAATATGCTACCTCATACGTGAAATTTCCTTTCCGTCTTGCATCTAATGTCGCTAATCACGCTTTAAAATATGGAAGATGATTTTTACATGTGATTCTTTGAGAGAAAGAGCACTACTTATTTGGTTTTTCAATTTTTGTTAGCTAGTTTTGGTAAGTATATGACTAATGGCTAGAGGTTAGTAAGTTGAGATTTATTTGGGACATTTGTGTAAGTTTCCCTAAAATAAACTCCTAAACTCTATATAGTATAAAATTTCGAAGAGGATGAAAATTTACATATCTATAATATTTATAATTTTTTTTTTCAAAACTCAATAAGTTATTTCTTCTCGAATTTAAAGCCTAAATTCAAAATTTTTAGCTTCGCCTTTGTCAGCGAGTACCTACGAGCTAACACTGAGACCTTTTCAAGGATTCAAAGGCCAACTATTTAAGGAGGTAGTTGGAAGCTAAAGAGAGATNAAATATTGTTTTTTTTTTTTTTTTTTTTGTATTTCATCACCTAATATGCTACCTCATACGTGAAATTTCCTTTCCGTCTTGCATCTAATGTCGCTAATCACGCTTTAAAATATGGAAGATGATTTTTACATGTGATTCTTTGAGAGAAAGAGCACTACTTATTTGGTTTTTCAATTTTTGTTAGCTAGTTTTGGTAAGTATATGACTAATGGCTAGAGGTTAGTAAGTTGAGATTTATTTGGGACATTTGTGTAAGTTTCCCTAAAATAAACTCCTAAACTCTATATAGTATAAAATTTCGAAGAGGATGAAAATTTACATATCTATAATATTTATAATTTTTTTTTTCAAAACTCAATAAGTTATTTCTTCTCGAATTTAAAGCCTAAATTCAAAATTTTTAGCTTCGCCTTTGTCAGCGAGTACCTACGAGCTAACACTGAGACCTTTTCAAGGATTCAAAGGCCAACTATTTAAGGAGGTAGTTGGAAGCTAAAGAGAGATTCTTGGAATAATTCCAGTTTGTGAGGTCCATGACTCAACTGGTCCAAAAATCTTATCAACCACAAGATAACATATCAATTTTAATGAAGAAACGTTTCTCATTTTAAGCCAAGATTTTATTTGCTATTCTCATTATTTTGTCATTAATAATTCAACATTGCCTTTAATGATTAGACATTTGAGGATTCTTTGTAGGCCTGGCAAAATTTTCATGCCAAAAACATGTGAATTAGTTCAACTACACAAATATTCTAACTTCAATCGGACTTTGACAATGAATAGGGATTTGACAAAAATATATAACATTATATTTATAAATGTAACTAGTGAAAGATTCGTATGATGAAATGTCCAAGAAAATCGTATGTGATGTCCAGGATAGAGGAAAGGCTGATGAGGGCGGGTTCTGATAGTTTTCTAGCACGACAAGCTTTTGAAGAAGGGATGCACATGCGAGTCACAACCAAGATTTAAAGGTGCTGAGTTTGGAATTCCCGTTCTTTAAAATTATTGAGTTCTAAATAAGCAATTTATACATATTTATGAATTTCTTAAAATAAGTACATAGTTTGAACTAAAGTTACTGTACGGGTCGAACCCGTAATTTATACACTAGCTTCGCCCTTTGTTCACATGCCACCTTAGGCAAAGCCCACGTCGAAATAAATTAAAGAGAAAATAAAATATTACATAAGTTCATATGATATACGCGTTTTTGAGACTCGATCTGGCATAATCCGAATGATAAATCTGTGTTGGTCTAGGTCCAAAAGGAATAATATGTGTCTTAGACATCATATTTCTATATTTTGGTTAGAATGTACGGTTAAAATAGACCTTATAATAAGTAGTATTTGTGTTTGAATTGAATAAATTGTATGACTCAAAATAAGAACCAACCCAATTTTTAGTTCAAAAGTGGAGTGTGGATGACATTGTTTTAGAGGATGGAAAGGCTACAAATCATTGTCCTCTTTTTTCTGGCATGAAAAAGACAGGAGACAAAAGGGACAAATAGAAAGAAAAGAAAAGTGCACATGAGTCACAATTCCAAAAGTGAACTATTTGCTTGGAATTGAGAGACCATTCGTTAAAAAAAATATTTTATCTTATATAGTAGTGAGATAAAATGATCAAATGTACCCAAAAAAGAAAGACCAAATGATCCTTAAAAGTATAGGAGTTGAACTATTTTGATCCTTGATAAATGATATATTGTTGTAAATATAGGTTGTGGATGAAGCCCATGTATGAATAGTTTGTGGATGGATTTCCATTTTATGTCCATCCCTTATACTATTTTACTATAGTGATTTTTACTTTTTGTGCCTATAAAAGGCTATGTAAATGACATTATAAAGACACACCAAAGGAAGTGAAATATTCCTTCTTCTATTTTTGTTTCATATTTACATTTTACTAAATTGCTTTTATTTTATAACACGTTATTAGTACGAATCTCTAATCTTATCCTTAACCCCCGCTAAGTTGAACCATATTTTATTAAGGTATGTATCATTATATTCATTTTGGTTATGGTAGTTATCTTATGCTCACTGTTTGCAGACTCTTGGGCATCTTAATAGCAAGTACATTGCAGTGATAAACTAACTATTTTCTTCAGTACACAACTCTTAGATGACCTCAAAGTCATCAAACTAGCTACCCGCTGATGACATACTTATAATATTCGTGGACTTCCTCCTTCAAAACATATCTTTAAGGCATTTTGAAGAACTGTGAGAAATGAATTGACAAGTAATAATTTCACATTAGTTTAATTACCTTATATTTAATCGATTGGAACATATAAATAATGTTAGTCACGTTCAATTCTTTTAACATATATATATATAGTGATAAACAGTATGCTATTTCCAATTTGTGGCTAGAATAATAGGAAATAGTAGGTTGTTTACGTGATATAGCTTTATTTCCGTCTCTTTTCGCTTACTCATTTTTGTTTCATTAATTGTTTATTAATATAATTATTTCTCTAACTTATTTATGTTTTATGATAGTTTTCACTATGTCAAATTTGTCAAAATTTGATTTGAGGCACTTGACATCACCGGGAAGAATTATTTATCATAGGTCCTTGATGCTGAAATTCACCTTGACGCTAAAGGTCTTGAAAATACTATTATACAAGGAAATGAAGCATCAAATCAGGATAAAGCGAAGGCCATGATTTTCCTTCGCCATCATCTACATGAAGGGTTAAAAATTGAATATTTAACCGTAAAAGATCCACTTCAATTATGGACTAATTTGAAGGATCGATATGACCACCTAAAACTTACGGTATTACTGAAAGCTCGGTATGAGTGGATACATTTAAGGTTGCAAGACTTTAAAACCGTAAGTGAGTATAATTTTGCTATCTTTAAAGTAAGTTCTCTATTAAAATTATGTGGAGACACTATCACAGACGAGGACTTATTGGAAAAAATATTTTCTACTTTTCACGCTTCAAATGTGGTGCTACAACAGCAATACCGTGAAAAGGGTTTTAAGAAATATTTTGAGTTAATCACATGCCTACTTGTGGCATAGCAGAATAATACTCTATTAATGAAAAATCATGAAGCTCGTCCCACTGGGTCAGCTCTATTCCCGGAAGTGAATGTTGTAGCAACATATGATAAGTTTGAAAGAAAATAAAATAATTACCGTGGTCGTGGACATGGTCGTAAACGTGGACGTGGCAGGGGACGAAACAATTATCGTTATTATGGTGGAAATAAATTGGAGAACAATAATAGTTCTCAAATTAATCCTTCAAAGGGTAAAATTAGTATGTCTCACTGACGTGGTATGAAAGGTCATTGGGCACGCATTTGTCGTACACCAGATCATTTTTTCAAACTTTATCAAGCCTCCCTCAGAAAGAAAGAAAATAATGTGGAGGCAAACTTGACCTTTCAAAATAATGATGATGAAGCAGGCCCCTCAAACAAATATGATTCTGAGGCACATTTTGCGTATAAAGATGATGATTTTGGAGGCCAGGCAAATATTACTCATTTAGAAGTTAGAGACTTCTTTGAGGATATTGACTGAAGAACAAATCATCTTACTGGGGAATAAAGCTATAATAAAAGTTGTCATTTTTTTATATGTTTGCAATTAGTTTATTTTTTTTGAGTATATTTTTCTAATGCACCATGTGTTGCTAGTTTCTACATTCCTAATGTATTTCTTAATGTTCTTTTCTGTTTGTCTTCATATTTCTTATGATGTACTTTTTGATTTTTTTTTATATGAAGAATATGAAAATTCCCCTGTTTTCAGTTGGACTCAAGATTAATAAAGATGATATATGTCTTCTGGATAATGCTACAACACACACTATTTTAAGATATAAGAGATATTTCTCTTATTTGGTAATGAAAGCAGCCAATGTTAATACAATATCCGGTAGTACAAGATTAATTGAAGGTTCTGGAAGAGCCAATTTATTACTACCAGGAGGAACAAATTTGGTTATTGATGAAGCACTATATTATAGTAAATCTCAAAGAAACTTATTAAGTTTCAAAGATATTCGCCAAAATGGCTATCATATTGAGACTACAAGTGATGAAAAGATTGAATATCTTTATATTCCTACAATAATGTCTGGTAAGAAATAGGTGCTTGAAATGTAACCTGCTCTTTCCTCCGGCTTATACTACACAAGTATTAGCAGGATTAAAACACATATCGTAGTAAATGAAAAATTTACTAATCAAGATAATTTTATTATTTGGCATGACCGGTTGGGCTATCCTAGTTCTAATATGATGTGTAAAATAATTGAGAATTCACATGGACATTCAATGAAAAAGCAGAAGATTCTTTAATTTAAGGAATTCTCTTGTGCTGCATGTTCTCAAGGCAAATTAATTATTAGACCATCAATTATTAAAGTTAGGATGGAATCTCCTGCATTTCTGGAACGTATACAGGGTGATATATGTGGGCCCATTCACCCCCCATGTGGACCATTCAGATATTATATGGTTTTGGTAGATGCATCTACAAGATGGTCACATGTATGCTTACTATCAACTCGCAATATGACATTTGCGAGATTATTGGCTCAAATAATAAAGCTAAGAGCATAATTTCCAGATTATGCAATTAAGACAATTCGTCTTGATAATGCTGGTGAGTTTACATCCCAAGCCTTTAATGATTATTATATATCAACTGGGATAACAATTGAGCATCTAGTTGCTCATGTTCATACACAAAATGGTCTAGCAGAATCATTAATCAAACACCTCCAATTAATTGCTAGACCAATGCTTATGAGAACAAAACTTTCCATTTCAGTATGGGGACATGCTATTTTGCATGCAGCAACACTTGCGCGGATAAGGCCCACAAGTTATCATAAAGTCTCCCCATTGCAATTGGCTTTTGGTCAGGAGCCAAAGATTTCCCATCTTAGAATTTTTGGTTGTGCGACATATGTTCCAATTGCTCCGCCAAAACGCACAAAGATGGGTCCTCCAAGAAGGTTGGGGATATATGTTGGATATGAATCTCCTTCTATTATAAAATATCTAGAACCGATGAGTGGAGATTTATTTATGACAAGATTTTCTGATTGCCATTCTGATGAATCAGTATACCCAACATTAGGGGGAGAAAATAAGCAGCTGAAAAAAGAGATAGATTGGAATGAATTATCACTATCTCATTTAGATCCCCGAACAAATCAATGTGAACAAGAGGTTCAAAATATTATTCATTTGCAAAATATTGCAAATCAATTGCCAGATGCATTCGCTGACCTACCAAGGGTGACTAAGTCACATATTCCAGCTGCTAATGCTCCAATTCGAGTTGATATCCCGGTAGGATAATCAAACAAGGCAAATGAGTCTATGCCACGCTTGAAACGTGGTAGACCAATCGGTTCTAAAGATAAAAATCCTCGAAGAAGAAAAGGAGCAAATGATCAAAGTGATCATAACACGGAGGTAGTGGGTCAAGAAGAGTCCCGAGATGTACAAATGATAAGACCTTAGGGGAGGTCCAGGTACCTGAAAATAATGAGAATGAAGAGATATCAATAAGTTACGTCTCAATGGGAAAAAGATGGAACCAAAATAATTGTTATCGATAACATTTTTGCTTATAATGTTGTTGTTGAAATAATGCAACAAGATGAGGATCTTGAACCAAAATCTGTCGATGAATGTAGACAGAGAAATGATTGGCCAAAATGGAAATACACTATCTAGGCAGAGTTAACTTCACTTGGAAAACGTGAAGTCTTTGGACCCATAGTTCGAACACCTGAAGGTATAAAGCCAGTAGGGTACAAATGGATTTTTGTGCGAAAACGAAATGATAAAAATGAATTCGTTAGATATAAAACACGACTTGTGGCACAAGGGTTTTCACAAAGGCCTGACATTGATTATAAGGAGACATATTCTCCTGTAGTTGATGCTATCACCTTCAGGTATCTCATAAATATGGCAGTGCATGAAAAACTTGATATGTATCCAATGGATGTTGTCACAGCCTATTTATATGGATCATTAGATAATAAAATTTTTATGAGAATACCTGAGGGATTTAAAGTTCCAAAAACACATAAAAGTTCTCGTGAAACTTGTTCAATAAAGCTTCAGAAATCTTTATACGGATTGAAACAATCAGGTCGTATGTGGTACAATCGCCTGAGTGAATACCTGTTGAAAGAAGGGTACAAGAATGATCCAATTTGTCCTTGTGTCTTTATAAAAAGGTCTGGATCTGAATTTGTTATAATCGCCGTGTATGTTGATGATTTAAATATCATTGGAACTCCTAGGGAGCTTCCAAAAGCAGTAAAATGTTTGAAGAAAGAATTTGAAATGGAAGATCTTGGAAAGACAAGATTTTGTCTTGGTCTACAAATTGAGTATATGAAAGATGAAATATTTGTCCATCAATCAACATATATCGAAAAGATTTTAAAGCGATTCTATATGGATAAAGCACATCCATTGAGTTGATCACTTGATATAAAGAAAGATCCATTCCGACCTCATGAAAATGATGAAGAGCTTCTTGGTGCCGAAGTACCATATCTTAGTGCAATTGGGGAATTAATGTATCGTGCCAATAATTTCCGACCAGATATAGCTTTCTCAGTAAGCTTATTGGCAAGATTTAGTTCCTCGCCAATACAAAGACACTGGAATGGTATTAAACATATATTCAGATACCTCCAAGGGACCATTGATATGGGTTTATTTTATCCAAATGGATCCAAGTCATCTTTGATTGGTTATGCAGACGCAGGATATTTGTCTCATCCCCATAAAGCTTGATCTCAGACAAGCTATTTGTTTACAAGTGGAGGTACAGCCATATCATGGCGTTCAACGAAACAAACTATGGTTGCTACTTCTTCAAATCATGCAGATATAATAACCATTCACGAAGCAAGTCGAGAATGCGTTTGGTTAAAATCAATAACTCAACATATTCAGGAAACATGTGGTCTTTCTTTGAAAGAAAATACTCCAACAACATTGTATGAAGACAATGCTGCATGTATAGCTCAACTGAAAGGAGGATATATTAAAGGAGACAGAATAAAATATATTTCACTAAAATTCTTCTTCACTCATGATCTTCAAAAGAATGGTGAAATAGATGTTCAACAAGTTCGTTCAAATGATAATTTGGCTGATCTGTTTACTAATGCATTGTCAACCTCAGCATTTGAGAAGTTAATATACAAGATTGGAATGTAGTGTCTCCGAGACCTTAAGTGATATGTTAATCAGAGGGAGTAAAAATACGCGTTGTACTCTTTTTTTCTTAACTAAGGTTTTGTCCCATTGGGTTTTCCTGGTAAGGTTTTTAATGAGGCAGCAAGTAATGCGTATTGCTAATAACTATGTATTTCCCACATTTTTTTTTCTATTAAGCTCTTAATGATTTTTTTTTACATGGTCATCCAAGGGGGAGTGTTGTAAATATTTTGTGGATGAAGCCCATGTATGAATAGTTTGTGGATGGATTTCCACTTTATGTCCATCCCTTATACTATTTTACAATAGTGATTTTTACTTTTTGTGCCTATAAAAGGCTATGTAAATGACATTATAAAGACACATCAAAAGAAGTGAAATACTCCTTCTTCTATCTTTGTTTCATATTTATATTTTACTAAATTACTTTTATTTTATAACATATATGAAATATAATCTTTTTTTGTATAAGTTCATACACAGGTGTACCGAACATGTTGGCTATTTTTGAATGACCAGTCTGAAAACTGGCTAGCCCGTGCTATTTTTACCGATACAACCCAGGGAGAACTCCACCCCAAAAGTAAGCTATGAAGGTGGGAGAGCCCAAGGCTGTATAAACCTCACATCAGCATATTGCAATACCGATGTGGGACTCAAGTCTCATACCTTGCAATATACCATAACAAACCACCACGCCCCGCTGTGCGCTAGACTTTTCTAGCCCCGGACGAACACTGCAATACCGACGTCATCATCTATGGCATGGTGGACACGGGAGGCAGTGGGTGTCTCTGATACCATTGATACACCCAGGGAGAATTACACCTCAAAAGCTAGCTATTAAGGTAGGAGAGCCCAAGGCTATATAAACCCCACATCATCATATTGCAATACCGATGTGGGACTGAAGTCCATACCTTGCAATGGACCCATTTTGATCACAATAAAGGCATATTTGATCCATTTAATAAGAGGGAACAAATGCAAACCATTTCACATAGAGTTTTAAGTTATATACAATATCAACATAAGGATTGTTACACTGTCATACCATCTTTATCTATTATATCGAATAACTTAGTTTAACTTAAATATATAAATAAAAAAATCGCTAAATAAGTAAATATAACTAGACCATAATAAGGGCACATACGACCCATTTTGATCACAATAAGAGCACATTTGATCCATTTATAAGAGAGAGCAAATCCACACCATTGCACATACGAGTTTAAGTTATATACAATATTAACATATATTTTTTTTACACTATCCGACCTCATTAATTTATTATATGGAGTAACCTATCTTATCTTAGAAATATAGTTTTCACACTTTTAAGAAGACTTGCCCATCGAAAACTTTTACGTTGTGAGACCACATTTATTAGTTATATCGTGTAAATTATTTTATCTTGAATATATAAAATTCACACTTTTTAAGAAGACTTGTCCATCGATATTATTTGAGTTACTTGGGTAGTTAATTTTTTTTCTTATGCTAACAATTTATATAACTTAAAATTTTCAAATAATTATGACAAATTTGAAGCTTTTCCATTAATAGGAAAAATAAAACAACAAATAAACTAATGTCCGTATCTAGGAACAAGTACGACAATTCGAGTTTCATCAAAATATACAACCGACACACCCTCAATTTTTGTTGTCACTCGACAATATCTTTACCCCCTTTTTTACAGATTGTTTACCAAAATACCACTCACCCACCAAATTCTACACCTACTCGTCAGCAAAATCTACCCCCAAGAATCCTACATCATATATAAATAATCCTAAACCCAATTTCAGATCTCCTCCTTCCATAGATCCTCTTTTTCTCTACTTACAGATACAGAAAAAGTTGTTATCTTTTTTTTTTGGTAGAGAGAAAAAGAGGAATCAAGAATTCAGAAAATGGCTTTATCAAACACCTTATCATTGTCATCATCAAAATCCCTTGTTCAATCTCACCTTCTCCACAACCCCTCATTACCTCAGCCCCGTATTCCTCTTTTTCACAACCCCCAACATGGGCGGCGCCACCCCATCTCCGCCGTACATGCGGCGGAGCCCGCCAAAACAGCAACTGCTTCACAGCCGTTGAAAAAAACCCAATGGAGTCTTGATTCTTGGAAAAGCAAAAAGGCTTTGCAATTACCTGAATACCCAGATGAAAAAGAACTTGAATCTGTGCTTAAAACTCTTGAATCTAATCCTCCACTTGTGTTTGCTGGTGAAGCTAGGAATTTAGAAGAGAAACTTGGTGAAGCTGCTTTAGGGAAAGCTTTTTTGTTACAAGGTGGTGATTGTGCTGAGAGTTTTAAGGAATTTAATGCTAATAATATTCGTGATACTTTTAGGATACTTCTTCAGATGAGTGTTGTTCTTATGTTTGGTGGTCAAGTTCCTGTGATTAAGGTAATCAAGATTTAATTTTTATGCCTGTTATATTCAGTTTATTAGCTGAAATGTGTGTTTTTCTGTTGTTTAAGATAACCAAGATTGAATTTTTATGACTCTTATATTCGAATTCTGTGTTATGATTAGCTAAAATGTGTGTTTTTCTGTTGTTTAAGATAACCAAGATTAAATTTTTATGACTCTTGTTTGACCAAAAAGTATAAAATCTTTTGTTAAACTAATTAGATAAGAAGATAACAGGTTAATTCTAGTTAAAGATAATAACTTCTAGATCTGAAATCAGTTTATACGGATAATGTGAGACCGCGTTCAATGGATTTAATGCAATATACAATAAATGTTGCCAATATTGAATGAGGTGAGAATAATGACAAGCAATATATAACAATAAGTGGCACTAAATGTAAATAAAGAGGAAGATTCACCCAATATTGAATGATGTGAATGATTCCTTCTTCTGACAACGATGAATGACAAAAATGCGAGAGAATAGTATACACTTTCTTGGATCTGATGGAAATGACAATAGATAGAATATAAAGATCAAATCTCTCTCAAAAATTTGTTCTTTGTATTTATATGGAGAGCTTACTTTTCAAAAGTGTTCTTATCAAATGTAATATTACATGCCTTTTGCCTTATCTCTCCTACTATTTATATGGGATATTCCCAAAAACCCTAAAAAAAGGTACAGAAGAGGGAATATTCGGTTGAATATTCCCTTTGAAAGCCCCCGAAGCTATTCTAGCCGTTGTTCCTTCTCTTGCTGCTCATCCTCGGCCTTAGGAACTTACTCGGCAGTTCCATATTGTCAAGCTCTGGTCGACCTTGGCCTAGTCGCCCATGATGAGACACAGTCATCGCGATTGACCACCTCTTCGTGCCGAATTTCCTTAGCCAGATTTTGGCCCATACAACTCTTTCATTCTAATTTTGTGTTATGATTAGCTAAAATGTGTGTTCCTGTTGCTTAATGTAACCAATATTCAATTTCTATGACTCTTATACTCAAATTCTGTGTTTTAGTTGGCCAAAATGTGGGTTCTTCTGTTTCTTAGTTCTCATTTTTATGGATCTATGTGGATATGGTGGCTATTGTGTTTGCACTCATTTTCTTTTTCAAATATGTCATAGAAGTAATTTCATTTTTGGATGTTCCAAAATGTTTGACACTGTTATATTGCTATGCAATTTTTACAACTTTCAAGAGTTCAATTCATTTAGCTAATCAAATTTTAAGCTTTGAGACTAGGTTCTTTGTCTAGCTATTTCGACCAATATTTCAGTATTTCCATCCCTATATTTTAATATGATATATAATTAAGCTTAGATTGTTACATGGTTAATAATAGGTTGGAAGAATGGCTGGTCAGTTTGCGAAACCAAGGTCAGATCCGTTTGAGGAGATTGATGGAGTGAAGCTGCCAAGTTACAAGGGTGATAACATTAATGGTGATACATTTGATGAGAAGTCAAGAATTCCAGACCCTCATAGGCTTATTAGGGCTTACATGCAATCTGCTGCGACTCTTAACCTTCTTAGGGCTTTTGCTACTGGAGGTTATGCTGCAATGCAGAGGGTCACCGAATGGAATCTTGATTTTGTGGAGAACAGTGAGCAAGGAGATAGGTATGAAAACTGTAATCTTTAAGTTTATGGCAGATTCTCTTCTTCAGCAGTTAATCTTGTTTTACGCGGCTACCGAATGTCTTTCTGAGATGAAAATTGGAAAGAGTTCCATGGTTGTGCTTGGTCTATAGCACTGCAACTTTATATCATTTTAATGACTTCTCAATTGGACTTGGGCCTGAAGTCAAGGGCGGAGATAGAAGCTAATATACGGGTTCGGCCGAACCCAATAGCTTCTGGTCAAACAATGTATTTGTGTCAGGAAATTTATTAAGTAATGTACAAATATTAAATTTAGAACTCAGTTATTAGCACTTGAAGTCGTCGTTGTAAAATGCAGAACCCATAAGTAGAAATCCCGGCTCCGCCACTGGCCAAATCTGCCAAGTTTTTGCCTTTACGACTTCAAGTGTTAATTTCAATTGCATATTCTGCAGTGTAGATTGGGTTAGTGAAGACGATGTTAAGTTTAATATGTTTATATTGGGGAATATTTTGCAGGTATCAAGAACTAGCTCACAGAGTCGATGAAGCCTTGGGATTCATGGCTGCTGCTGGACTCACAGTTGACCACCCTATCATGGCAACAACTGATTTTTGGACATCCCACGAGTGCTTGCTTCTTCCTTATGAACAAGCACTTACAAGGGAGGATTCAACTTCTGGTCTTTTCTATGATTGTTCCGCTCACATGATTTGGGTTGGGGAACGAACCAGGCAACTTGACGGTGCTCATGTTGAGTTCTTGAGAGGAGTAGCAAACCCACTTGGCATAAAGGTATGCATAGCTTAAAGCAGTTTCAGAAATCCAGTGCAATATGCTAATAGAAGTATTACTAATTTACTCTGTTCGTTGCAAAGTTCATTATATTTTAGAACTAATGCATTAGTAGTTTGATTTTAGAACTAATGCATTAGTTCTAATTTTTTTTTTCCATTTCAAAAAGAAGTTTTGAATTAATGCATCTCCAATTCTCCACTATTTATGCTCCTGAAAAGAATAAGTTATGCATCTCCGTTGAAGTTCCTTTTGTTTTAATCACTTCCTCTTATTTATCTCATTGATAATTGTGAAGTGTAATGTTGCCTGTTAGTGTTATTGTTGGAAATTCTCTTGCAAAGCAAGATTTGTACTAGTAGATAAAATGTGGGACCATTTGTATGATTTAGAAATGTTTGTAGCTGAAATTGATCAATAAAGTTAACCTTACTGAAGCACCCTTACACTTTCCTTCCAAACTGTGCTTGAATGTACGTGGTGACCGAAAATATAAGCCATGAATATGATCTCTTTAGTTATTCTGATATCTTTATCTACAGCATCATTTGATGTTTACCTCTCCCGTAATATTAATAAAAATGGAGTTGCCTGTTATTATATATGTATAAGTTGCCTGAAGATGGAAATTTATTGCAGGTGAGCCAAAAGATGGATCCAAATGAGCTAGTTAAACTCATTGACATCCTGAACCCAACCAATAAGCCCGGAAGAATTACTGTAATTGTGAGAATGGGTGCTGAGAATATGAGAGTGAAGCTTTGCCACTTGATCAGGGCAGTTCGAGGAGCTGGACAGATTGTTACCTGGGTTTGTGACCCGATGCACGGCAACACCATAAAGGCACCCTGTGGACTCAAAACCCGTGCTTTCGATTCAATCCTGGTAATTCTCATCTGTGAGCGTTTTCACCCAAAAAAGAGCTGAAAATGATTTTATGTTTTTGAAAGTTCATTATATTTATAAACAGACTTTGATTTCAGTAGTTTCTGTTTTTTCTTATATGAAAGTTAAAAGCTTGTATCTGAATGTCATATTGTGCTGAACTGACAGGCCGAGGTCCGAGCTTTCTTCGATGTGCATGAGCAAGAAGGGAGCCACCCTGGTGGTATCCATCTAGAAATGACCGGTCAAAATGTGACTGAATGCATTGGCGGATCACGAACAGTAACCTACGATGATTTGGGCTCTCGCTACCACACACATTGTGACCCAAGATTGAATGCTTCTCAGTCTCTTGAACTTTCCTTCATCGTAGCTGAACGACTAAGAAAACGAAGAATGGCCTCTCAACGCCTGTAGGCTCTCTCTAATTTACCCGTATTTTTGGTCTGCATCCTTGTTCTCTTGGTATCCAATAAACTCAGTTACCAGCCATCCACTCAAAACTTATATGTGGTCTCGGGGCGTCTGAGCTGCTGTTCGGAACCAAAGTTTCTAAGTTAAAACATGGGCAGAGTAACTTGCTAAATGAAAGTAAATAGGTTTCCTGCAGAGATCAATGGGGAAGTGAACAGCAAGTAAAATTAGTCGAGTTGTCCGGTAGCCATTCTGCTTACTAAAATTTAGTTTGGACTGTAAGTTTAGGGTATAAGTGGGTTCAGTATTTCTCCTTTTCTTGATGTATGGATTTTATTTTGAGATACTGGTTTTGCAATGGAGTCTCAAGTGTGTGTTTGCCTACCTTCTTATCAGGATTGTATTTCATAATTTGTTATCCATCCTATAATGGCTTTTCCCGGATATTTGGAAGTACATAATCTGCAGGGAACAAAGTCCTAAATTACTAATAAGAGCTATCAACTAAGGGTCTTTTAAGTTGAAGTGTTTAGGCGAGTTTTTAGAAGAAAAAAAATGTTTTTGAGTAGAAGCAGAAATAGATAAAAGTAGCTTTCGGAATAAAAGTTGTATTGGCTTAGCACTTTCTGGCAATTAGCAACATTAAAGAAGAGAAAACTACCCTGTATAGTCCCTCAAAATTTTAATAGCCCTTGTTTTCCCCTGGATCCGAAATGTCTCTCCGGCCCAAACATATTGCATCTAATGGCTCATAATCCATAATACACTGACCCGCTTCTTAGCTCATTTTCCTATTGCACTCGGCTCTCAATGCACTGACCCACCTATCGAAATACCATTTCTTCTCAAACACAGGTTCTGCATGTTTACTCTTGCTTTCAATGTAAGTCAAAATTTTAGTAGGTTTTCCGATTTTTGTTCATAGTTGTAACGACCCGATCAGTCGTTCCGAGAGTTCAGCCCCTTTCTCCTGTTTCTGCTTTATTATGTGTTGTTCAGCTCTTTAATGTTGTGTTGGGACGTTTGGCTCGGGTTCGGAGTGATTGTGGAGAGAAATTAGACACTTAGTCTCTTAAGTTGACTTTATAGTTAGAAAAGTCAACCGAAAGTTGACTTATAAGTAAACAACCTCGGAATGTGGATTTTATAGCTCGGATAGCTTCGTTAGGTGATTTGGGACTTAAGAGTGTGTTTGGAATGTTATTTTGAGGCCCGAAGTAAAATTAGGCTTGAATTGGCGAAATTTTATTTTTGAAAATTTTCGGTCGGCAGTGAAAAATTAGCTATCGGGATCAGAATGGAATTCCGACAGTTGGAACAGGTTCGCAATGTCACTTGGGATGTGTGTGCAAATTTTCAAGTCAATTGGACGTGTTTTGGATGGTTTCGGTATCATTGGTGAAATTTGAAAGTTTCTAAGTTCTTAGGCTTGAATCCGAGGTTGATTTAATGTTTTGGTGTTGTTTTGAGTTGTTCGAAGAATCGATTAAGTTTGAATAAGGTTATGGGATGTGTTAGCATGTTTGGTTGAGGTCCCGAGGGCCTCGGGTGAGTTTCAGGGGTATTAACGGACCAATTCTTGGACTTGGTGTTGGCAGATTTTTGCTGGTGTGAAGGTTCTGGTGTTCTTCCATGCGATCGCGTGAGTAAGTATGCAATCACGTAGGTTTAGCTGGGGATTGCAGAGTTTTGTTCTATGCGATCGCGCGGTGGAGGTCGCGATCGCGATCGCGTGAGTGTGTGGCCGTTGATCATTGCGAACGCGTGGTGCAGTTCGTGTTCGTGTCGCGTAGAGTTTGGGGGGCGTGAGGGGGGGGGGCGTGAATGGCTGAGTTGTTGTGCTATGCGAACGCATGAGGGAGGAATGCGATCATGTAGGGTAACTGTGGGCAGTGCTTCGCGATTGCGTGGTGGTTGACGCGATCGCACTGAAGAAAGGTCTGGGCAAAAAGTTTATATTCAAAAACGAGGGTTTAAGTCCAATATCTCAAAAACCATTAGAGAGCTCGGGAGAAGGCAAATTTTGAAGAGATTTTCAATAGAGTGATTGGGGTAAGTATTTCTCACTTAGTTTTGGTTCAATTCCATGATTTACTCTTGAATTTCATCATTTAATTTGAGAAACTGGAGTGAAAATTGGGGGAAAATGGAAGAAAGATTTGGGAATTCTTTTAGAGATTTGAATGGGCATTTGAGGTCAGATTTTGATGAATTTGATATGGGTAGACTCGTGAGTGAATAAGGATTCTAGCTTTGTGATTTTTATCGAATTCTGAGACGTGGGCCCGGGGACCGGGTTTGGCCAATTTCGAAATTTTTGAATAAATTTGATAATTTTCGCATGAGTTTTGTTCTTTTAACATATATTGATATGGTGCTGATTTTGGTAGATTCGGAGCGATTGGAGGCCGAGTCAAGAGGCAAAGGCATCGCTGGTTAGGATTTTGGCCTGTTTGAGGTAAGTAACGATTGTAATCTAGACCCGAGGGTATGAAACCCCGGTATTTCGTATTGTTTTGATAAATGAGGTGATACACATGCTAGGTGACGGGCGTGGGCGTGTGCCGGTAGGGATTATGACTTGGTCCGTCCCGTAGCGACTATTAAGCCGCGTATTTGACTGGAAATCATATGTTATTCCGTATTTTAGAGATTATTATTATGTTTTGGGCTGTAAGCCATGTTTGGGGCCTTGTGCCGACCTGTTTGGACCCTCATGGGTATTTTTACTATTGTCCTCACACAGTTCTGATTTGAAAGCATATCCTCTCCTGTTTACTGTTTGATTCAGTTTCACTACTTTATTTTAAAATATGTGAAAAATTGTTTTGGGCTGAGTCCCCTGATTTTACTGAAACGCCCGAGTGGTTGGTGCGGTTGATGACTGAGTGAGGCCAAGGGCCTGCTTATAAGGATAAATGGATCGGGCTGCACGCTGCAGCGTTATATGATATGGATCGGGCTGCACACAGCAATAATATATATATATATATATATATATATGGATCGGGCTGCACGCCGCAACGATATTGGATCGGGCTGCGCGCTGCAGCGATATAGCGCTTGGACTGTAGGAGTCACTCCGGAGTCTGCACACCCCTAATGAGTGCAGTCGACTATATATGGGTCGGGCTGCACGCCGTAGCAGTTATTATATGGTACTTATTGAGTGTGAGTGCTGATTGATGAAAGTTGAGTCACGAGTGACTGAGAGGCTTGCCGAAAGGCTATATATGAGTGATACTTTGCTCGAGAGTCTATATATGAGTGATACTTTTTCCGAGAGGCTATATATGAGTAATACTTTGCCGAGAGGCTATATATGAGTGATACTTTGCCCGAGGGATTTGTTTTATGAAAATTCTGTTTTCACTCTTCTTTTATACTGTGCCTCTATTGAAAATGTTAAACAAGTGTTTTGAACGACTTTCATTGAAACTGTTATTTCCACTAGGGTTTTATGTTATGAGACTTATATGATTTTAAATGCTCGTCACTGCACTCAGTCTTTAGTTATAATTGTTACTTACTGAGTTGGCGTACTCACGTTACTCCCTGCACCTTGTGTGCAAATTCAGGTGCCAGGGCTGAGTGAGAGCTGATTTACTCTCTTTGGAGTATTTCGGAGATTGCGAGGTAGTTGCACGACGTCCGCAACCTTGCCTTTCTCCTTCTTATTTCGTCATTATTTATATTCTTAGACTTGGTTGTATTAAGGAAACAATGCCAGATTTTTGTATTCCTTTTAGTTGCTCATGACTGATGACTCCGGGTTTTGGGATAGAGTTGAAATGTTTTTACCTAAATTTATTTGTTTTGAAATGCTAAAATGGAAGATTTATGAAATACCAAATAGTATTGAATCAAATGAAAGGTTTCTTATGTTATGCGTAGTAAATTGGCTAGCCTAGTATCACGATAGGCGCCATCACGACCAGGGTAGTTTTGGGATCGTGACAAGTTGGTATCAGAGCATAGGTTACATAGGACTCACCGGTCATGATAAGGTTTAGTAGAGTCTTTTGGATCGGTACAGAGACGTCTGTACTTATCTTCGAGAGGCTGCAGAACCCTTAGGAAAAATCTCATATTCTTGAATTCTTGTCATGCAAATCCATTAATTCAGCCTAAAGCGTAACTCTTTGAATTCCTTCCATGTATTCGGATGCACACGTGAGCACTAAGTATCAGCTGTGCATCGACGGCTTGTGATTTCCATGGGTGAGGTGCGAGATGTGATTTTAACATGTTGATAATGGGCAAGTCTGGAGTACTTGAGGCCGGGTTTTTTCTGTGGCTTGAGTGATGAGATTTCGATTGTGTGAGCACATGCATTTGGGACTTATATGTCCGTTTGTGTCCTTATTTGTGGGATTTTTGTGACTGGATGACTATGTGGTGAGTGTGATTCGATGGTGAGGTGTGTTCAAATTGTTTGATTGTGACAAAAGGATAGGCTGGAAATGTGGCAAGAACTATTGAGTGTTTGATTTCTGTCTCGAGTTGGCATATGGCTTCGAGTTGTGAGTGTATTGGAAGATCTCTCGTGTTGTTTAGTTGTGGAGTGAAACGGATCTTTCTGTTGTGTTATGAGTTCCTGGTGATGTCTTTTGGGATGACCAATGCCCCAATATCGTTCATGCATTTGATTAACAGTGTATTCCAGCTGTATTTTTTACTCCTTCATTATTGTATTTATTGATGGCATCCTGCCGTACCCACGTATCCAAGAGGAGCATACTCAACATTTAAGGGTGGTGTTATAGATATTTAGGGAGGAGAAGCTTTATCCAATGTTCTCCAAGTGTGAATTTTGGCTCAGTTTAGTAGCATTCTTGGGGAACGTGGTGACCAGTGGGGGTATTCAGGTGGTCAGGAAAGTGAGGAGAGAGCTTCCAGAAGCTTAAGATTGCTTTGACCACAACTCCAATGTTAGTTCTTCCATCAGCTTCAGGTTCTTATATTACGTGTTGTGATGCCTTGAGGGTAGGCGTTGGTTGTGTTTAAATGCAGAAGGATAAAGTGATTGCGTAATAGCTATGCTTTTTGGAAGGGTATAGAGAGAGATTAGTTTGGGGCTAAGCAGGCGGGGCTAGTTCCCGCGAGGTGTCCTGAGATTGTGTGATCCTTAGGTGGTTTTGTAGCAAGTCCTCTTTTACCACTAATTGATATATATTGCAATTTGCATTTAGATCGCTTGTGTAAGTTGACACGTCTATTCCACTAGCGAATGCGAGATTTGCAGATGATTGGAGATATTAGATGGTTTGTGTTATATGAACTTATGAAGGATTTAGTTGAATCTAACTGTGGTATTGTGGCGGTGATAGTGTATGGACATTATGAGTTATTGTTGTCTTGATCTATGCCTTTGAGCCAAGTGGGGGAGTCTGCTAATGATAAGTTGGTTGCATGATTATGTGATGTATTGGTTTCTGTTCGAGGTATAATGGTGAATCAGTTATGACCTGCAGAGGTGGAGTCTGAGAAGACTCGAGTAATGGAAATTTTTGGATACCGGTGGTAATGTACTCTATGGGTAGATGGGTTTTATTGAATGATTGACTGTAACTATAAATGGTGTAGTGTGTGCAGAGTAGGAATTTTCTTGGTTGCTTCGAAGTGTGGGTTACTTCCTAGTATGTTGGTGTGCAAATGGGGTCAGGTCATTTGATCAGTTTAATTGAGATTTTTGTAGAGTGGACGACACTCGAGAATGGTTCTGATGGATTCAAGGTTATACGTAACAATTGGTAATCTTCAAGGTGTGCATTTGGCTAGAACTAAGATTTACGTTATAGGGTGCCAAGACTTGTGGCATTTCTACATTATCATGGATTCTACATATCAGTATCAGGAAAGCAAAGGTAATGGCTTTAGATTCGCAGGAAGTCTCTTCAGGGTAAGGAATGTGGTACTTTTGGGGATATTTGAGAGAGTATTCAGCGATTTACGAGCCTTAGACAGTACAGTCTTATGCTTGGGTCTCGTGTGGTGAGTCTAGGTTGAGAATTGCGGTATTATGGCAAGGAGAAGTATCAATTCGAAGGTAAGTCAGAAGGAACTTGGATAAATAGGACAACTGTGTAGTAGGTCGGATCGACATGGTAAGGGATATGATTAGTTCTTTGGGTGTTTATGAGGAAATGATTTTTTTAGGTCTTTCTTAGCGATGCTCTTGGGTTTTAACGGCCTGCGTAGCGTGGTTGAACTAGAAGGATTCAGTCCTGACGGTTTGGTTTTGTGCAAATGGGATTCGAAGAGTCTTGGATGGCTTCTACCTCGGTTAGAGATGTATATTTTCTTCTGCGTGAGAGGCATGTGATGTATAGTGATTTTACTTCTAGATGGGATCAAATGGAAAGTTCTTAGCTGGTGGAGTATGTAGTTGCTTGTGTCTCAGAAGAGATTATGAAGTTCTCATATTTATCATAGGATGGCATGGTGTATGTGGTATGTTGTGTAGGGTTGAGATTTGCATGTGTGAGGTCACAGTTCAGTTCTGAAAGGAAGGTCATAAATTCTTGGGCAACATGGACAATTTCAGATGACTAGGTAAATGATATCACTAGTTGGTGCGGCTTGATGAGGGTATACGTTTCAGAAAAGGCAATGTGTTTGAGTTAAGGGTACTTCATTAGTATTGCAGCGCTCTCTTGTTGGATCGACTGCTGATGTTCAAGTTTTCTTGGTAGTGCAGAAGAGTTATAGGGGTATTTCTAGTGGAATGATTGTGTATTAGAAGTGTGTTACATATTCTAGCGGGGGAGTTGGGATCAGATATGGTGATTCGTGCGCTTCATGGACTTCGAGACTGAGAGACCTCATAGACAGGTTATTTTGGTGGCCGTGGACTGTGAAGATGTGAGCAAAGCTAGTCAGATGTTAGTATGTTCCATGATTCAGTCATTGTGAACTTTCTGAGAGTTATCTATCTATTGCGGGTGTCCAAAGTTGACTTATGGTTCATTGGTAGGCCAGTATAGGTGTGTATTCTGCACCGGCACGGAATTGTTGTCTCCGAATTGCTATTGTTGAGGGATGTACTATTCGATTGTCATTGAGTTTATTCGTGTTCTGGAGTGATCTATGAGTTACCCTTTGGTGTTGCGAGGAGTTGTGACTGTTGGTTATATGCACATATGGTGCGGATCTATTTGGGCTTTATAGTGGGATTCGAGGAAGGTAAGTAGTTGGGTATTGCGAGATTGAGACGTATTGGTTATGTGCTTTCGGGTTCCTGTGGCATGGTATCGTCCGATTCCCCGTGGTTATGGAAATGCACTTTGAGTATTTGATGTCGAATTGCTCATGGTTATTGATTTTGAGCAAGGTGACTCGAAGTATTTCATATAGACCAGTGTCTGGATGGGGTCGCTCATTGTAGCGAAGTTATGTGGAGGTATGATCCTTCGAGTTAGATTCGTGTGTTCTGGTTCTAGGATGTGTGATGGGTTCTCAACATTGTGTTGTGGTTATACTGATGAGCTTGCGGTATAGCTCTCACAGTGGAGTCACTTTTTCCATGATTTGAGTACATTTGGGATGTTGTATATTTGTGCACAGACTGCACAGGTTGTGGCTTTTATCTGTATTGATGCGTCATGTCACTAGAGTGGTTGTGGTAGATGAGAAGAGGTCGTCGGACCTGGAATGGGTGCTACCGGGTTTGGCGGTGCTATATTTGGGAGGATATTGATGCTGATCGGCTTAGAAATTTTGCTATATTTCCTGTCGAAGAGAAGGAGTTCCATCACTTGTTGATCCGACGAATGATTACTAGATTCCGTGTGTTTCTTTCATCATTGGCTGTATATGAAAGTGTTAGAACGAGGCTTTGCTTGATAAGAGGTTATTTACCAGTATTGGGTCGTTTTGAGCAGCTATTGCGATTAGGATTTATCGCTATGAGTGTTTGAGACATGTGGTATTTCATGTGATTACATCTTGGGTTACGGATATGGCTTGACATCATGTTTATACTTATTCAGTTTATAGATGTGGGACTTTGATCTTTTATAAGTTATTTCAGAAGTGGAAATTTGGTTCTAAGGTTTATGGGTTAGGTTGGATTATGAAATTTCAGTTGTGTTGTGCCGTTGGACCTATATCATATAGGGTGACATGGGATCACCCCCGGGTATGTGCATGGTAGGTTCACAGCAATTTTGGTGGTTTTTGGAACAACTCTGGGCACGTTCGAGGATGAACGTATGTTTAAGTGGGGGAGAATGTAACGACCCGATCGGTCGTTCCGAGAGTTTAGCCCCGTTTCTCCTATTTCTTCTTTATTATGTGTTGTTCAGCTCTTTTATGTTGTGTTGGAACGTTTGGCTCGGGTTCGGAGTGATTGTGGAGAGAAATGAGATACGTAGTCTCTTAAGTTGGCTTTATAGTTAGAAAGTCAACTGGAAGTTGACTTATAGGTAAACGACCTCAAAATGTGGATTTTGTAGCTCGGATAGCTTCGTTAGGTGATTTGGGACTTAAGAGTGTGTTCGAAATGTTATTTTGAGGTGCGGAGTAGAATTAGGCTTGATTTGGAGAAATTTAATTTTTGGAAATTTCCGGTTGGCAGTGGAAAATTAGCTATCGGGGTCAGAATGGAATTCTGACAGTTGGAACAGGGTCGCAATGTCACTTGGGATATGTGTGCAAATTTTCAGTCAATCGGACGTGTTTTGGGTGGTTTCAGTATCATTGGCGAAATTTGGAAGTTTCTAAGTTCTTAGGCTTGAATTCGAGGTTGATTTAGTGTTTTGGCGTTGTTTTGAGTGGTTCGAAGGATCAACTAAGTTTGAATAAGGTTATGGGATGTGTTAGAATGTTTGGTTGAGGTCCCGAGGGCCTCAGGTGAGTTTCGGGGGTGTTAACGGACCAATTCTTGGACTTGGTATTGGCAGATTTTTGTTAGTGTGAAGGTTCAAGTGTTCTTCCATGCGATCGCGTGGGTAAGTATGCGATCGCGTAGGTTTAGCTGAGGATTGCAGAGTTTTTTTCTATGCGATTGCGTGGTGGAGTTCGCGATCGCGTGAGTGTATGGCCGTTGAGCATTGCGAACGCGTGGTGCAGTTCGCATTCGCGTAGAGTTTGGGGGGCGCGTGAGGGGCTGAGTTGTTGTGCTTTGCGAACGCGTGTGGGAGGATGCGATCGCGTAGGATAATTGTGGGCATTGCTTTGCTATCGCGTGGTGGTTGACGTGATCTCACTGATGAAAGGGTCTGGGCAGAAAGTTTATATTCAAAAACGAGAGTTTAAGTCCAATATCTCAAAAACCATTAGAGAGCTCGGGAGAAGGCAATTTTGAAGAGATTTTTAGTAGAATGATTGGGGTAAGTATTTCTCAGTTAGTTTTGGTTCAATACCATGATTTAGTCTTGAATTTCATCATTTAATTTGAGAAAGTGGAGTGGAAATTGGGGGAAAATGAAAGAAAGATTTGGGAATTCTTCTGGGGATTTGAATGGACATTTGAGGTCGGATTTTGATGAATTTGATATGGGTAGACTCGTGAGTGAATAAGGATTCTAGTTTTGTGATTTTTATCGAATTTCGAGACGTGGTCCCGGGGGCAGGGTTTGGCCAATTTCGGGATTTTTGAGTAAATTTGATAATTTTCGCGTGAATTTTGTTCTTTTAACATATATTGATGATATGGTGCTGATTTTGGTAGATTTAGATCGATTGGAGGCCGAGTCAAGAGGCAAATGCATCGCGGGTTAGGATTTTAGCCTGTTTGAGGTAAGTAATAATTGTAAATCTAGACCTGAGGGTGTGAAACCCCGGTATTTCATATTGTTTTGATAAATGAGGTGACACACATGCTAAGTGACGGGCGTGAGCGTGCGCCGGTAAGGATTGTGACTTGGTCTGTCCCGTAGCGACTATTAAGCCGCGTATTTGACTGGAAATCATATGTTATTCTGTATTTTAGAGATTATTACTATGTTTTGGGCTGTAAGGCATGTTTGGGGCCTTGTGCCGACATGTTTGGATCCTCAGGGGTATTTTTACTATTGTCCTCACACATTTATGATTTGAGATCATATCCTCTCCTGTTTACTGTTTGATTTAGTTTGACTACTCTATTTTAAAACATATGAAAAATTGTTTTGGGCTGAGTCCCCTGATTTTACTGAAACGCCCGAGTGGCTGGTGCATTTGATGACTGAGTGAGGCCGAGGGCTTGATTATAAGGATATATGTATTGGGTTGCACGCCGCAGTGATATTGGATTGGGCTACGTGCTGCAACGATATAGCGCTTGGTCTATAGGAGCCCCTCTGGAGTCTTCACACCCCCATGAGCGTAGTCGACTATATATAGATCAGGCTGCACGCCGCAACATTTATTATATGGTACTTATTAAGCGTGAGTGATGATTGATGAGTGACTGAGAGGCTTGTCCGAGAGGCTATATATGAGTGATACTTTGTCCGAGAGGCTATATATGAGTAATACTTTGCCGAGAGGCTATATATGAGTGATACTTTGCCCGAGGGGTTTGTTTTATGAAATTTCTGTTTTCACTCTTCTTTTATACTGTGCCTCTATTGAAAATGTTAAACAAGTGTTTTGAACGACTTTCATTGAAACTGTTATTTCCACTGAGGTTTTATGTTATGAGACTTATATGATTTTAAATGCTCGTCACTGCACTCAGTCTTTAGTTATAATTGTTACTTACTGAGTTGGCGTGCTCACGTTACTCCCTACACATTGTGTGCAGATTCAGGTGCCAGGGCTGAGTGAGAGCTGATTTATTCTCTTTGGAGTATTTCGGAGATTGCGAGGTAGTTGCACGACGTCCGCAACCTTGCCTTTCTCCTTCTTATTTCGTCATTATTTATATTCTCAGACTTGGTTGTATTAAGGAAACAATGCCAAATTTTTGTATTCCTTTTAGTTGCTCATGACTGATGACTCCGAGTTTTGGGATAGAGTTGAAATGTTTTTATCTAACTTTATTTGTTTTGAAATGCTAAAATGGAAGATTTATGAAATACCAAATAGTATTGAATCAAATGAAAGGTTCCTTATGTTATGCGTAGTAAATTGGCTAGCCTAATATCACGATATGCGCCATTACGGCCAGGGTAGTTTTGAGGTCGTGACAATAGTCGACTCTATAATGGAGGAAAAGAAGTTCTTGAAGAAAAATAGGAAGTTGAGGGCATCTCCGCATTCTATGAAAATAGCTGGTAAATTAGTGAAATATAACCCTAGTTTCATAAGGAATGATGATGATGATTCTGAAGATTTACCAGAATTTGGGTGCGATTTGGGGCATGCAACCCATAAATATGTTGAAGCAATGAAAAGTACCTCTATTGAAGGAATACAAAGTACCCCTGTTGATACAAGGACTCGTTCACATAGCGGGACTCCCAGCGATAGAGTAATGAGGTCACAAACTGCTCAGCTAGTAGTTATTGAAAAAGGCACAAGTTCAAAAAGAACGATCAAAATGGTTGGAAAGGATGTTGTGTAGGATAAGGGTAAGGTTCTAAAAGGAAGGCTAAAACGAATGGGGATGATGTTCCATCAAAAAAGAGAAAATTTTATGTTGATAAAATTTTTCTAGCTCATCTGATTTGAAGGTATTATCTAATGATATAACTCTGATTTGTGTGCGCTTAGTTTATTTTAGTATGTAGAAAATTTATCCAATATAGTAGTTATGTTCTAGATTTGTATATATTAAATGTATCATTCTTTTTCATATTGTATATAATTTGTATCAAGTCAATAAGTAATGTGCAATTTGTATATAAGTGTATCACTATCCACATAGTGTATAGGTAATGTTTAAAGTGCGTACTTGTGATTGTTATGAAGCTTATATACATTTATATTTTTGTGTTGTCTGCAGCTTTGGTATTACTATGTTCCTTTGGGTGATCATTATAGTACTCGTATCAGTGTGCATACAAACTGCAGTATAGTGAAACATTTGAAAGATATTTTGGATGATCAGCAGATTGAGATGTTTAGAAGAACATGTTTTGGTTATTTTGTGGACTTGCCCGAATTTTTTTATACAGAACCTACTTATCCATTCACTATTGGAAGTGGTGTCAACTAAAGATGATGAGTTATGGATTAAAGTGAATAGCACCAAGTTGCGCTTTGGACTTGCAGAGTTTTGTATTATCACATGTTTAAAGTGTAATTGTGATCCCAATAAGTATTATGAATCTTTCAAGTCGAGTCGGTTGATGGAATTGTACTTTCCAAGCATGTCAAAAGTGTCTAAGAGATTGTTAACTGACTGTTTCTTAAAAAAGATGTGAAAATCTGATGGGGATGCATTAAAGATTGCAGTACTGTATTGCATTCACAGTTTCCTATTTTCTATTACGAATGATGATTTGATAACAAAGAATGATTTTCTGTTGGTTCAATCTGGTGATTTTGAGACTTTCCCTTGGGGAAAAGTGGTTTTTAATGCTACGTTGAAGTCAATGAAGGATAAGGTTCGTAGCAGGAGAGAGATGTACCGATATGATGGTTTGCCTTTGGAATTCCAGTGTTGGTTTTATGAATGCTGCCCCTATACTCGCAAAAACCTCGCTTACCATATTGGAGATATTGTGCCACGCATACTAAACTGGACTGTAAAGAAGAAGGTGACCTTCAAGAGGTTGAGGAAAGAAATTTTCTTTTAAGTCAGGAGCAGGTAAAAAGTATTTTTGTTTAGTTTACAACATTTTGTAGCAATACATATGAATTTACTTCTGATACATAAATTATGCATTTCTAATACATAAATTATATATTTCTAATACATAATATCAATTAACTGTATATTGTGTAGTTTCTACAAGTAATATATTGGTTGTCTTTTATTTGTAGTTGGTGTTTGGTAACATTTCCCCAACAAATGTTGAACAAACAAGGCTTGAATTGCATGCTTTTGTCCCTGCGTATGAAGATCAAAATGCTGAAGTTAATCCAAGAGATGATGTTGATGATTTCAACACTCGACCTAAAACAAATGCTAAGAAGCGCCCCAAAAATAAGCTGGAATCACAACCTATCAACAATGAGAATACAGATCCACAATCCAGTAACTTGAGTTCAAGCGAGAATGAGCTGAAACTTCTGAGAAGTGAAATCAATACGGTACAGTTCTATTTTGGCTTTGAGCAGTTTTGACAATTTAATTGATATTCAGTTTTACTTTTTCTTTTATAGGTAAACGACAAGGTTTCGTCTTTGGAGCAGTTAATGATTTCTTCATTTGAAAAGGTTTTTAAAGCTCTAGGTGAACGCGATGCTTCAAAGGTATTCTCATGACTATGCTTATTTGTTATTTTTACCTGTTATTATAATTTTTATAACTTTTTGTATATTTTTTCTGAACAGGGTAATAGAAAAGAGGACGATCATCATGATAGTCATGGCCATTATGATACTGATCATACTCATAAAAATTATTTTGGCGATAAGGAAGTTGCAGAGAATAATTTTGGTAGTGAGGAAGTTATGGAGAGAAATATTGGCAGTGAGGAAGTTGTAAAGAAAAATGTTGACACCGAGGTAAGTCTAGAGCAAGCTGTTAATGTTATGGATGGTGTGGTGAAGTATTCTATAGAAGCTGGTAAAATTAGTGAAGGAGTTGGTGATGACAAAACCTGGATTGAGGATGCCGAGCCTGAAATCACTGCAATCACCCAGAAGTTTTGTGAAAAGTTGTTGGTGGAGGATTCTATTCAAGTTGTTGGTAAAAATACTTGTGAGGAAGTTGGTGAGGACAATGGTTGGACTAGTGATACTGAGGTTCAAATAACTGTAATCACCCAAAAGTATTTCAATCAAAATATTGTACATGGTGATTTTTTAGGAGTGGATACAAATATTGCTACTATGTAGGAAGATCGTATAGTTGTTGTTGATCATGACACACCTGAAATGATCCCTAGAGAAAGGAAACCAGCAGGGGTCATGAAGTCACCATTCATGAACACATTTGACTCTGGTGGCACTATCCAAGTTGCTCAAGATAAGCCAACTAAGTCAAAGAAGCCCATCTTAACAAATAAGCCAAATAAGTCCATCTTCACTATAAAGTATCCTTTTCAGGGAAATGTGTAACAATCTTGTTGATTTCAGAATATTGTGTAAGTGGAACACTTTCATCAATAGAGGCTTAAGGACTAATGCACCGTAAGTTTTATGTTTCAGTTTTTTCTTTTTCTTATTTTTTTCTTGTTTATTTTTTCGTGTTATGAACCATATGTTTTTATCCTGATTCATCAGGGACTGTGTTTATACAGAGATTAGCAATAAGCTAAATAAAATCTTTGAATTTGGAGTTGATGATATTGGAGAAAAAAAATGATTCTTCACATTTGCATATCCCGGCCTACCTTGTGTGATTCGGTAAGTCAACGTTATAACGGTTCTTCATATTTATTGATGTTAATTTGTTAGCATAAATGCCATTTCTTTTTTCTTTTATCCATGTTGTAATTACATATAGATTATATATGTAATAAAATGAGAAATGAGACTCGGTAACCCTTGAATAGCAGGCGGAATAAAGGACTAGAACAATGAACAATAATGGCATAAAAATAGAAAACATAGTATCAACTTGGAAGAGTATCTTTTTATGTATATTTGCAGTATCTTCTATAAAATATATAATCGATTTATACATAAAATATACATTTTAGTTGTCTCATACTGTAATTTTCTGACAACGTGTGTTTATTCTTCATATTTCAGCATATTGATATTATTTTTTACTATTTGAGAAAGAAAGGGAAGTGCGGTGTTGATGTTCCAGTAAGATTCACAACTACCTACTGTTGGTTTAACTGCTTGATTTCGAATTTGTACAAGGAGTTTTTGAAGAAAAAGAGAGACATGAATTTGATTGCTGAAACAGATCCAATTGCTGAGTATATACTTGGGTATTTTTAAAGATGTAATGTTCCTTGGTGTACTGTTGATGAAGTCCTTTTCCCTATAAATAAGTCTGATAAGTGGCACTGGATATTGGCGAGACTGTCATTCAAAGATCTGTGTATTTATGTATACGATTCCATGAGTGGCGCGCGACATAATAGTGCAGTTCGGAGACCAATTGAGCAATACTCAGTGTTGTTCCCATATTTCCTTCATCATTGATGGGTTGCCAACGCAAGATAACATGTAAATTATCACTGAATATTTCTTATTCTTATTCATTTTTTGTACATGAATTCCTATTTGGATATCATACTAACTTATTCATTTATGTGCGACCTAATATGTAGTGACTGTAAGGCTGGCAGGCAGGCCAGGCCTGACCCGGGACCGGACCGGGCCCGCGGCCCATATGGGCTTGTGGGCTAAATGGGCTGGCCCGTGGTGAGCCCGGTCTTGGCGGGCCTCAAAGCCCATATGGGGTGGGCCTTTGGTTTGAAACCGTGAGCCCGGGACCGACAGACGGGTTGGGCCGGTTCAACCGGGCCATACGAGCCCAACGACTCTTTTTTAATTTTTTTTTTTAAATTTAAAAAATGGCAAACGGTCAGAATTTTACCTCACAAGGTTAGAAAGGAGACTTACCTCGCTCCGAAGATTCATAACCGGCTTCCAAGCCCGTCCGATGACTCAAATTGATGCACAATGCCCCAAAACTAGCCAATAATTACGCAAATCCATTAATCTATGCTCAAATATCCATTAGAATCCAATTTATAACAATTCCTAACCCCGACCGAAAAGCCGATAAAAATCACCCTCGGGCCCGCGTGCCCGGATTTCGAAATTTTTTGAAGATAAACATTACCCATAACCTCACGAACTCAAATATATAATTTATTCCAAATCCCATGCCCTATTTCATGGTCAAAATCTAAAAATACTAATTTCTAGGTTTTCCACCAAAACCCCAAGTTTTTACTAATTTTCCATGAATTTCCATGTTAAAATATATATATAATCCAAGTATTTAACTTGAAATAGGTGGGAATCACTTACCTTGACATAGATGATGAAGATGGACCTCAAAAATCGCCCTAGGTCGTCTCCCATGGAGGAAATGAGATGAAATGAGCCTAACCCATTTTATGCAAACTTAAACACTTCCAAGAAAGTCTTCTTCGCGTTCGAGGGCCTACCCTCGCGTTCGCGAAGAACAAAAAATCTCGAAAGGCAATTCCAAACTCTTCTCATACATCCTCTAGTATAATGGTTATAACATTTTGCACAAAACTTCAAATGACAAATGGTTTAATGTTCTGAAAACTAGACTCCAATATCTACAACTTTTATGTTTTGGTATTCTCCCAATTCCTTATATGTTTCAAGATATAAGCTTCTAAAGTCAGCCCTATGAAACACAAATTTATTCTTCATCTTCTCGGACACCCTGTAGTGAACCAGCCATAACTCTTTATACACAAATAGAAATTCTAAATGGTTTAAATTTATAGAAACTAGACACAAAGAGATACAACTTTCATTTTTCATCATCTCAAAATTCATAATAGATTGTGAGATATGAGCTTCCGAAGTTACACCTGCGCAACAGAGATTTTTCTTCTTCGCGAACGCGAGGAACCCTTCGCGAACGCGAAGAAAAAAGTCCCTGAAGACAAATCCTTCTTCGCGAACGTGAGGGGATCCCCACGAACGCGAAGAACAACACCAGACACCAGCATCAGCCATTTCAAAACAGCCCGAAATGATCCGAAACCACCCGGAAACACACCCGAGGCCCCGGGACCCCGTCCAATCACACAACCCAGTCCCATAACATCTCACGGACCTGATCGAGGCCTCAAATCACATCAAACAACGCCGAAACCATGAATCACACTCCAATTCAAGCTTAATGAACTTTAAAATTTCCAACTTCTACATGCGATGCCGAAACTTATCAAATCACGTCTGATTGACCTCAAATTTTGCACACAAGTCATATTCGACATTACGGACCTACTCCAACTTCCGGTATCGGAATCTGACACTGATATCAAAATTTCCACTTCCAGTCGGATTTGTCAAAAACCTTCAAATTTCTATATTTAGCCAAATGACTTCAATATAACCTATGGACCTCCGAATTCACTTTCGATCGCGCTACCAACTCCAAAATCACCATACAGAGCTATTCCCAAACTCGGAATCCCAAACGGACAACAATATCACTGAAATGCACTTCAACCCAGACTTATGAAATTTCTTCTAAAATGCTGACTTTTACAATATGTCCCGAAACGCTCCCCGGTCATCCAAAACCCGATCCGAATATACGCCCAAGTCCGAAATCATCATACGAACCTGCTGGAACCTTCAAATCCTGATTCTGAGGTCGTTTACTCAAAAAGCCAACCGTAGTCGATTCTTCCAACTTAAGGCTTCTGAAATGAGAATTTTTATTTCCAAATTGACTCTAAACTTCCCGAAATTCATTTCTGGCCACACCTTCAAGTCATAAAACCTGAAATGAAGTTGCTCATGGCCTCGAACCGTTGAACGACGCGCTAGGTCTCAAAACAACCGGTCGGATCGTTACATTCTCTCCCACTTAAACATACGTTCGTCCTCGAACGTGCTAAGAACTGCTCTGGAGTTATCTAAAATCACTTTTTAACACCTCGTGCACCTTCTCGTGCTACCACAACCCAGTTGAGTACATTAGCTCGGTCAAATCGCAAGATATCCTCTTTCATTTAGGCAATGGGCCTTAGAACCAAGTCTCCATCATCCAAAATCCTCTGCCAGACCTGTTTCCAATATATGAACACCGTATCAACTACCACACGATGTACTAGAACATGACTGCATACCTTTGCTGAATTAGCACCATGCACCGCATAATTCATCATCTAACCACGATGACATTCCCTGAACCTTAATAGCCAAAATTTCACGAATCTGATGCTCCCGATGCACCTCATGACATACATATAGGTCCTGCCATAACTCTTACGATACCACCACAACGTAGGAGAGGTGTAGAAATTTACAACCAACTGTAGAGTTAACAATCATCGAATCTCTCCTCTCGACTAGAATCATCACCTCATTATGAACTGAATAATAGTATTTGTCCTTTAATACACTTCACAAAATCTCATCGGACTGATCCCTGGTCCAATAATCTTGTCTCACCCAGTAGGAACTGCTCAGACAACAAATCACCCCAAACATGACCAACAGTCTCACATGATACCACAATGCGCCAATAGGCCATAACTTGAACATGATAGATAAAGAAATGACTCAGGAAAAAATCTACTCAACATCACACTGTTACGGCGTGCAACCCGATCCAAATAACATGCCCGTGCGGCGTGCCACCCCATCCACACATAAAACCCACATAAGGAGATACTTACCGAGCTAAATCGGTCATTACCACAAAAATATCGAATATCGATCACAAGCACGCTAAGTGAATAATATCATCCTGGGGAGACCGATAAAGCCATACGCTATGAAACTCAAGCACAACTGAGGTGCGATATATATACTCTGAATCTCAAGGGCTATCCTGCTCACATAACACCATCACTACGTGGAAACTCAACACATAAGAAATTATCAAGCCGTTTCACAACTCACATGGCACAACCTAATATTACATGAAATGAACGAATATGGAACAAAATCTGATGTTCTAATACCTCTCCATGAGAAACGCTATACCGAAAAGAACACACCTGACTCAAATGGAGCCCATAATCATATTTAAATCTGTCCATAAACCTCGAGTCGACCCTGCTCGCACCGAACTAGGCTAATAGCCTTACCTGGGTCCATAATACACTAATTTTCTCAAAACACACAATAACAACCGTCATAGCCGGGATGAACTACCACAATCCACAACCAAATGAACCGAGCGCCCTCCAGGCATAAACTCTCAAATAAGCCATCTGTAACGACCCGGTCGATCGTTACATAGAACCTGCATAAAATTATTGTTCGTGACTTGTCGTAGGTTTTATACTGTTATCGATGTGTTAGAGTTGGTAGGCTTGAAATCGGAATGGTTGTAGTGAGAGTTTAGTCGCTTAGTCTTTAAAAATAGCCTTGAAGTTGGAAAAGTCAACTGAGAGTTGACTTATTGGTAAACGACCTCAGAATGCGGATTTTATGGCTCGGATAGTTTCTTTAGGTGATTTGGAACTTAGGAGTGTGTTCAGAATATTTTGGTGAGGACCGGTGTAGAATTAGGCTTGAATTGACGAAAGTTAGTTTTTGGTGATTTCCGGTCGGCAATGGAAAATAGACTATCAGGTTCGGAATGGAATTTCGGATGTTGGAAAAGGTTCGTAATGTAATTTTTGATATGTTTGCAAAATTTCAGGTCAATCGGAGTTGTTTTGGATAGTTTTGACATCGTTGGAGGATTTTAGAAATTTCAAAGTTCTTAGGCTTGAATCCGATGTAAATTTGGTGTTTTGATGTTAGTTTTGGTGTTTTGAGAGTGCAACTAAGTTTGAATAATGTTATCGGATATGTTAGTAGGCTCGGTTGGGGTCCCGAGGGGCTCGGGATTTATTTCGGTTGGTTAACGGGCATTTTAAGACTTAGAGAATTGTTGGTTTTCTGGTTTTTGTGCAGCATGGATCTGTGCATCGCAGCGTAGAACACTATGAGGGCCAGGAAAAATTGTGCATCGCGATTGCGTAAATCGGGGTGCGATCGTGTAGGTTTGAAGGAAGGTGAAGTGCGATCACGTGGGCTAGGTCGCAATCGCGTAGGGTCATGACAGGCGCGTGGGGGTGAGGCCAATTGGTCTTCGCGATCGCGTGGGGTTGAGTTGCCGTGAAGCGCGGTCGCGTGGCTTATTCCGCGATCACAATAAGTAAAGTGGGGCCAGGGAATTTTGTTCTTCGCGATCGCGTGTGGATTTCCGCGATCGCTGTGAAAAAATCACTAGGCAGTATATAATTAAACCCTCCGCGACTTAAACCCTTTTTACACCATTTTTGTACGGACAAAGAGCTTTGCGGGCGATTTTTGAAAAGGGAAATCATTGTTCTTCATAGAGGTAAGTATTTTGATCATTAAAACTCATTTATGAGTGATTATAGACCATAATCTCAGCACTTAATTCATGAAAATCAGTAGAATAAGGTGGGTTTAGGGCTTGAGATTTTTAGACCTTTAGGGATTGATTTGAGGGGTCAAACGAATTCCGATTTTAGCATTCTTTATATGTACGGACTCGTGAGATGATGAAGATAGTTTTGTGTAAAAATTTCTGAGTTTTGGGACACTGGCCCGGGGGTCGGGTTTTGAGCTAATTTGGTACTTTTCAATTGGAATTCATTCCTTAAGCATAATTAGATGATAAAAATCTGAACTTGGTAGATTTGGAGCACTCAGAGGCCGGATTTAGAGGCAAAGGCACGCGAAATAACATTTTAGCCGGTTTTGAGGTAAGTAACGTTTCCAAACTTTGTCTGAGGGTTCGAAACCCCGAGCTAAATGATTTATGACTATTGTTGAGGTGACGCACATGCCAAGTGACGAGCGTGCGGGCGTGCACCGAGTATTTGTGGCCTGGCTTATCCCATGGCACCACTTAGTGATTATTCCATGATGATATATGTGCTTCTATTAATGTGGTAATTGTGAACATGTTAGAAATCATGTTAAGTATAAATGCTAGGCTTCACGCCGAAAATGCTGAGACCCGAGTGGTCGTATATTGCTGTCTCATTTTGTGATTATTTGATGTCATATACTCAGTCCTGTTATAGCATATCACTTCATATCTCAGTCTCAGTATTGTTAATTACATGCATACTTATCATTATTTCGGGATGATGGAGGCATTTGAGATCCATGTGAGTGAGACTGAAGAGTAATGACTGAGTGAGGCCGAGAGCCTGTTATTGAGACAGTTATGAGATCGGACTGCACAGCGCTTCGATATTAAATCATGCCTTCGTTGGCTTGATATGGTGCTTGGGCCACTAGGGCCCCTCTGGAATCTTTACACCCCAAGTGAGCGCATTGAGGTGAGGGTTGGATCTTCCCTGGGCTTGGATCTTGTCCGAAGTGGATGTTATGTGAGGGATGGATCGTCCCTGGGTATGGATCTTGTCCGAGTGTTGTATTCCGGAGATGGACTTTCTCCGTGGGGCTGGATTGGCCTTTTTCCTCAGTACGGAGTGACTACGGTCACCGGTGTTTATGCATATTCCGGGATGGAACTTCCCTGGGCCTGAGAGCCATATATAGTACTGAGTGGACTTCTGTGGGAGAGTTGTGAGCACTATGTGCATATCCACACTGGTTTAATACATATATTTTTATGATGGCATGTAGAGTATACTGGCATACTTGACATATTTACTCATCCTAATAAACTGTTAGCAAGTCTAAATTCTGTATATTGTTTATTGTAAAATTTTGAGGTTTTGCCCGTCACTACTTCTCATCCCATAGTTTGGGTTCGTTACTTCTGAGTTGGTGTACTCACGTTACCTCCTTCACCTTGTGTGCAGATCCAGGTATACCGGGACCCGATAGTGGATATTGAGCAGCTGTCAGATTTTTCATTGGAGTTGTCGAGGTAGCAGCTGGCGGTCGCGACCTTGTCTTCTCTTCCTTATTCTACCTGTTGTTCTTTATTTTGAGACAATGTTGTCCATTTCTCCTTTTCTTTTGCTTTATGTTGTAGTAGCTCATGACTGAGTGACACCAGATTCGGGGTTGTAGGTTTTAATTTAATTTTTCAAATATTGTTTTTAAACTTCTGATTCTTAGTATTATCAATAAATTCGTTTAAAATTTCATTTTTACTGGAAACTGAATTTAGCTTAGTTAAAAAAGGCGGCTTGCCTGGTTCCACGACATGCGCCATCACGACTCCGAAATTGGTTCGTGACAAGATGGTATCAGAGCGCTAGGTTAAATAGGTCTCACCAGTCATGAGCAGGTTTAATAGAGTCTTGCGGATCGGTACGGAGACGTCTGTACTTATCTTCGAGAGGCTAAAGAACCCTTAGGAAAAATCCCACATTATTGAATTCTGTCGTGCGACTCTGTTGAATTCTGGAAATAAACTTCTGTTGTTTTCATTCTCTCACAGATGGTGAGGACTCGTGCTATCGATCGTGGTGAACAGACACCAGCAGGACCAGGTGGAGGTCAAGGCCGTGGCAGAGGGAGGGGTGCAGCCCGCTTAGCAGCCGGGGCAGTACCTGTGGACCCTCCCACTGCTCATGATCAGGTCCCCGTAGTTGAGGTCCCAGCGGGAGAGGCTCAGGCACCAGTAGTGCCCATTGTGATTCCGGGGCTTCAGGAGACCCTAGCCCAGATTTTGACGGTGTGCACCAGCCTGGCACAAGCCATCGCCGTGTCTACTACTACTGCTACTTGTCAGGCCGGGGGAGGAACTCAGACTCCAGCTGCCCGGACACCTGAGCGGGTTACTCAGGGGCTTCAGACACCTGGGGTAGTTCCAGTCCAGCCGGTTGCCCCAACCCAAAATTTTGTGGTCCCAGCTTTGGCAGATGATGAGCAGCACATGTTAGAGAGGTTTAGTAGACTCCAACCTCCGATTTTTAGTGGTACTGAGGGCGAGGATGCCCAGGGCTTTTTGGACAAGTCTCAGAGGATCCTTCACACAGCAGGGATACTGGAGGCTAGTGGGGTCCCATTTACTACATTCCAGTTTGCAGGAGCTACACTCGCCTGGTGGGAGGCCTATGAGAGGCGTAGACCTGCTGATGATGCAGCAGCCCTTACCTGGCGTCAGTTCTCCATTCTATTTTTGGAGAAGTATATACCCCAATCCTGCAGGGAGGAGCTGTGCAGGGAGTTCGATCAGTTGCACCAGGAGGACATGACAGTGACGCAATACGAGATGAGGTTATCCGAGTTGGACATCATGCTGTTTAGCTAGTTCCCACGGATAGGAAGAGAATCAGGAGGTTCGTTGATGACCTCACTTATCAGCTTCAGATTTTTCTGACTAGGGAGAGGGTATCTGGCGCTTCTTTTGAGGAGGTGGTTGACATTTCCAGAGAGATTGAGTTGGTTCGCCGCCAGAAGTGGATCGAGAGGGAGGCCAAGAGGTCTCGAGGATCTGGGAGTTTTTTTGGGGTTTCTTCAAGGGAGCAGCCTCAGCCCGGCGGAGGCCATCCATTCAGGCAGTCTCAGCCAGGTCGCTCAGGTTATCGTGGTGGATCAGTTGGTCATGATCCTCATAGTTCGCATCAGGTGCACCCATCTTTCAGTGCCCTGCCAGCTCAGAGTTCATCTTGGGCACCATCGGTTCAGAGTTCATCTATGCCTGGTTCTTCCAGTTTTTATCCTGGTGCTAGGGGTTCCCTTCAGTCCCCAATGCCATTCTCCGAGAGAGGTTGCTTTGAGTGTGGAGATGTGGGCCATATTAAGAGGTTTTGCCCTCGTCTTGCGAGAGGTACTTATCGGCATAGGAGTCAGCCCGCGGTTTCAGAATCAGTAGTTGCACCGTCTGCCCAGGCAGCTAGAGGTGGGGGTCAGGCAGGTAAGGGTCGCCCAAGAGGAGGAGGTTGATCCTGTAGTGAGCATGCCCGATTTTATGGATTTTCAGCCAGACCGGATAAGATGGATTCTGATGCCGTGATCCAAGGTATTGTTTCAATCTGTCACGAGAAGCTTTAGTTTTTAATTGATTTCGAGTTTTTCATATTCACATGTTCATCATAATTTAGCCCATTCTCTGGATACGCCCCGTGAATCTTTTGTTACATCTGTTCATGTGCTCGCCCTTGTGGGTGACGTTGTTGTTACGGACCGAATGTGTCGGTTGTGTGTGGTACCTATTGGGGGTCTGGAGACCGGGTGTGTGCAGGGTAACGTTATTCGGCAGTTGATGCCTTTTGGAACAACCCTTGGCACGTTCGAGGACGACCGTTTATTTAAGAAGGGGAGAATGTAACGACCCGGTCGATCGTTACGTAGAACCTGCATTATAATTACTGTTCGTGACTTGTCATAGGTTGGTTATACTGTTATCTATGTGTTAGAGTTGGTAGGCTTGAAATCGTAATGGTTGTAGTGAGAGTTTAGTCGCTTAGTCTTTAAAAATAGCCTTGAAGTTGGAAAAGTCAATTGAGAGTTGACTTATTGGTAAACGACCTCAGAATGCGGATTTTATGGCTCAGATAGCTTCTTTAGGTGATTTGGGACTTAGGAGTGTGTTCAGAATATTTTGGTGAGGACCGGTGTAGAATTAGGCTTGAATTGGCGAAAGTTAGTTTTTGGTGATTTCCGGTCGGCAATGGAAAATAGGTTATCAGGTTCGGAATGGAATTCCGGAAGTTGGAACAGATTCGTAATGTCGTTTTTGATATGTTTGCAAAATTTCAGGTCAATCGGAGTTGTTTTGGATAGTTTCGACATCGTTGGAGGATTTTAGAAATTTCAAAGTTCTTAGGCTTGAATCCGATGTAATTTGGTGTTTTGATGTTAGTTTTGGTGTTTTGAGAGTGCAACTAAGTTTTAATGATGTTATGGGATATGTTGGTAGGCTCGGTTGGGGTCTCGAGGGGCTCGAGATTTATTTCGGTTGGTTAACGGACATTTTTGGACTTAGAGAATTGCTGGTTTTCTGGTTTTTGTGCAGCAGGGATCTGTGCATCGCGATCGCATGGCAAGGGCTGCGATCGCGTAGAATACTCTGAGGGCCAAGAAAAATTGTGCATCACAATCGCGTGAATCGGGGTGCGATCGTGTAAGTTTGGAAGAAGGCGAAGTGCAATCGCGTGGGCTAGGTCGCGATCGCGTAGTCATGACAGGCGCGTGGGGGTGAGGTCAATTGGTCTTCGTGATCGCGTGCATTTGGTTGCGATCGCGTGGGGTTGAGCTTCTATGAAGCGCGATTGCGTGGCTTATGCCGCGATCGCAATGAGTAAAGTGGGGGCCAGGGAATTTTGTTCTTCGCGATCGCGTGTGGATTTCCGCGATCGCAGTGAGAAATCACTGAGCAGTATATAATTAAACCCTCCGCGACTTAAACCCTTTTTACACCATTTTTGTACGGACAGAGAGCTTTGGGGGCGATTTTTGAAGAGGGAAATCAGTGTTCTTCATAGAGATAAGTATTTTGATCATTAAAACGCGTTTATGGGTGATTATAGACCATAATCTCAGCACTTAATTCATGAAAATCAGTAGAATAAGGTGGATTTAGGGCTTGAGATTTTGAGACCTTAGAGATTGATTTGAGGGGTCAAACGAACTCCGATTTTAGCGTTCTTTATATGTACGGACTCATCAGATGATGAAGAATAGTTTTGTATAAAAATTTCTGAGTTTCAGGACGCGGGCCCGGGGGGTCGGATTTTGACTAATTTCGGGTTTTGAGCTAAATTTGTTACTTTTTAATTGGAATTCATTCCTTAAGCATAATTTGATTATAAAAATCTGAACTTGATAGATTTGGAGCACTCAGAGGACGGATTTAGAGGCAAAGGCACTGCGGAATAGCATTTTAGCCGGTTTTGAGGGAAGTAACGTTTCCAAACTTGGTTTTGAGGGTTCGAAACCCCGAGCTAAATAATTTATGACTATTGTTGAGGTGACGCACATGCCAAGTGACGGGCGTGCGTGTGTGCATCGAGTATTCGTGGCCTGACTTATCCCATGGCACCGCTTAGTGATTATTCCATGATGATATATGTGCTTCTATTAATGTGGTAATTGTTAACATGTTAGGAATCATGTTAAGTATAAATGCTAGGCTTCACGCCGAAAATGCTGAGACCCGAGTGGTCGTATATTGCTGTCTCATTTTGTGATTATTTGATGTCATATACTCAGTCCTGTTATAGCATAGCACTTCATATCTCAATCTCAGTATTGTTAATTACATGCATACTTATCATTGTTTCAGGCTGATGGAGGCATTTGTGATCCATGTGAGTGAGACTGAAGAATAATGACCGAGTGAGGCCGAAAGCCTGTTATTGAGACAGTTATGAGATCGGACAACACACCGCATCAATATTAAATCATGCCTTCGTTGGCTTGATATGGCGCTTGGGCCACTAGGGCCCCTCCGGAGTCTTTGCACCCCCAGTGAACGCATTGAGGTGAGGGATGGATCTTCCCTGGACATGGATCTTGTCCTAAGTGGATGTTATGTGAGGGATGGATCATCCCTGGGCATGGATCTTGTCCGAGTTGTATTTTGGAGATGGACTTTCTCCGTGGGGCTGGATTGGCCTTTTTCCTCAGTACGGAGTGACTACGGTCACCGGTGTTTATGCATATTCCGGGATGGAACTTCCCTGGGCCTGAGAGCCATATATAGTACTGAGTGGACTTCTGTGGGAGATTATGAGCACTATGTGCATATCAACACTGGTTTAATACATATATTTTTATGATGGCATATAGAGTATACTGGCATACTTGGCATATTTACTCATCCTAATAAACTGTTAGCAAGTCAATTCTTTATATTGTTTATTGTAAAATCTTGAGGTTTTGCCCGGCACCACTTCTCAGCCCATAGTTTGGGTTCGTTACTTCTGAGTTGGTCTACTCACGTTACCCCCTGCACCTTGTGTGCAGATCCAGGTACACCGAGACCCGGTAGTGGATATTGAGTAGCTGTCAAAGTTTTCATTGGAGTTGTCGAGGTAACAGCTGGCGATCGCGACCTCGTTTTCTCTTTCTTATTCTACCTGTTGTTCTTTATTTTGAGACAATGTTGTCCATTTCTCCTTTTCTTTTGCTTTATGTTATAGTAGCTCATGACTGAGTGACACCAGATCCGGGGTTGGAGGTTTAAATTTAGTTTTTCAAATATTGTTTTTAAACTTCAGATTCTTAGTATTATCAATAAATTCGTTTAAAAGTTTATTTTTACTGGAAACTGAATTTAGCTTAGTTAAAAAGGGCGGCTTGCCTGGTTCCACGACAGGCGCCATCACGACTCCGAAATTGGGTCGTGACACCATCTTACCGCATCCTTCATACTTGGTTCAAACCTTCAATCAATTAAGTGACTACAGGTCACGCTCATACAATCTTCTCGTGGAATAAGCTTCCACGACCTTATGCGCTAGGTAACAAGTCTGCAACTCCATACCACCGGCCACACAAACGCTGTAAAGCAATTCAAGAATTCATAACCAGTATGCAAAGCCTCTTTCATAAAACACCGCTCTCAGGAGACGTCAAAGACATTACCAGCTTACTCTATGTCACGACCCAAATTTCCCTCCGTTGGGTATCGTGATGGAACCTAGTCTTAGGGACTAGGTAAGACTAACATTTCTACTAAACAACAACAATAATAAATGAATTATAACAGTCTTGATATAGACATCTTGACGGAGTTTACAATTTCCCAAAATCCGGTAAATACAAGTCATAAGCTCTACGAAATCTTTCTATCAAATCTAAATACAACTGTCTAGGAATAAGTAAGTACAGTCGAGTAGAAATAAAACAGAAAGGTGACTCTGATCCTGCGAACGCAGCAACAGGTTACCTCGAGTCTCCTCAGCAATGATCTGCGCAACTACTAAAAACAATAACCTTGATCTGCACACAAAAATGTGCAGAAGTATAGTATGAGCACACCACAGCGGTGACCAGTAAGTATCAAGACTAACCTCGGTGAAGTAGTGACGAGGACTAGTCAACACACCACCTGTCTAATAAGTAAAAAGGCATAAATGTATAAAAGACCGAAACATAATATCTATCTAAAGATTTTTCAATATAATTAACGATACGATCAAATAATACGGAAGAAAATTCAATAATTACGATAAACGGATAACATAATAGAAATACGCAAAGAGAATGGAAAGAATGCAATCCAAATGGAGAGAATCACAACCCAATAAAAGCACTAGCAACTCAGCACTGCATCAATTTATCCACGTCAGACCTTAGCCAATAAACTCAATAAAACTGGTCAACCTTCGAGTGAAAACCTTTAAATCGTGAGTTTATTTTTGAAATCTTTAAAGATATAATCATTTCGGAATATAGAAATTTCTTCTTTGAAACATGCTTTCTCTCAATGTATATTTATATATTTTTATAAAGAGAAATCTTAAAAACATAGTCTCTTAAAACTATGTGGTGTTCAAATACTTTCCCAAATACTGTTCTTTCAAATATCATCAAAATACGTGATGTTCAAAATATATTTTCCCAAGTACTGCTCTTTCAAATATCATCAAAATACGTGATGTTCAAAATATACTTTCCCAAATACTGCTCTTTTAAATATTATCAAAATACGTGATGTTCAAAATATTCTTTCCCAAATACTGCTCTTTCAAATATCATCAAAATACGTGATGTTCAAAATATACTTTCCCAAATACTGCTCTTTCAAATATCATTATTCTGCAAGACAATGCTTTTCAAATATACTTTTAAAATAGAAGTCCTTTAGACATAAATTTTCCTAGAGATAATTGCTTTTCAGCTATATTTTTCAATATATATATTTATATCTTTCGATCCAAGTCTCCTTAATCATAAAACAACCGAAACTCAGTCCGCAACTCAGAATTTGTCATGCAATGCAGTACAGGGAGAAAGCTCCCAGAACTCTGTCCGTAGTCTCAATTTAAATATGCGATGCAGTACAGGGGGAGAGCTCCCGGATCTCTGTCCGTAGTCCCAATTTAAATATGTGATGCAGTACAGGGGGAAAGCTCCCGGATCTTTGTTCGTAGTCCCAATTTAAATATGCAGTGCAGTACAGGGGGAAAGCTCCCGGATCTCTATCCGTAGTCCCAATTTAAATATGCAATGCAGTACAGAGGGAAAGCTCCCGGATCTCTGTCAGTAGTCACAATTTAAATATGTAATGCAGCCACTGAGGAAAACAACCAGAATGCGATAGAAACAACATATATTGCCACAACCGGCGCGAAAGCAAACAAGACCGAATACAAAGTGCGATGAGCAAATCAATACAAAGACTTAAATTACAAAAGTGGTAAAAGCTCACTCATAAGAAGTAGCCACTGAGAGGAATTCTAAGCATAAAGAGAGAACAGCATAACAGAGGGAAGACAAGACAAATATAGCAACGATTCTATACATTTAAGTTCGCAACCAAGAAACCAAATCATCCCGGCAAGGGAATCAGCTATAACCAATCTCACTTAGACAATTAGCTTCACTGAATAAACTCAGTTTGAACAAATGCTCAGTAAATAGGCAGCATCAAATAATACCATCAACATGGGCGGTCATAAATTAAACCTAAGTAGTAGTTAAGTGAAAAAAATCATTTAAATCACAATGTACGACTCACAGGCATGCTTGACCAACGTATAGATATTCCAATTACTTGTTAGACATTTGTAGGGAGAGATTATACTAGTTTTAGCCACATAGGCGGCATATGAAGAAAGATATAGTATAATGGTCGCAAAATAAAGTCTTCATTTAAGTCAATTAAGATCATATAAGAAACAGGGAATTCTAGGAAAGTACTTCCCATTTGAGCAGGAAGAGATGAACAAGAAGTCAGGAATTCGGATATAGCGATTTCAATTCATATACCGGAAACATAAGGACCAAAAATCCCTAAAGGGAAATATATTTGCAAATAAGTCCGAGTACTCACTCGTCACCTCGCGTACGCGGACTACAATCAACATAGAAGACTCAATCCTAAGGGGTATTTCCCCCACACAAGGTTAGGCAAGATACTTACCTCAAAGATGATAACCCGGTACTCAAAAATAGACTTCTCGGGCGGGAAGACCCCCGGACGGCTCAAAATCAACTAAAACAACTTCAAAATACATATAAAACGTATAAGGAATGATTCCGAATAATAAAGTTTCAATCTTTGCAAATTTATAAAAATTGACCCAAAAGTCGACCCCCAGACCTGCACCTCGGAACCCGAAATTTTTTACAATTTCCGATTACCCATTCCGGTACGAGTTCACCCATACTAAATTATCTAATTTCGATAATATTTGGTCATTCAAATCATGAATTTTCATTTTTGAAGTTTTCTTTCAAAACCCACAATCCCCTCAATCCAAATCACAAATTAAATGATAAAAATAAGAACTAATTCATGAAATAAATTTAATTCTAGTGGAAGAACACTTTTCCATTCGATTTGTGTGAAAAATCCCCAAGGAATCGCCCAAAACCGAGTTCTAGAAGTAAAAATATGTTAAAAATGGCTTAACCCTCGTTTTTGAAATCTTTATATTCTGCCCAGTCAAATATGCATCGCGAACGCGGATAAAGAGGTGCATTCGCGAAGAGGGAAAAATGAAGTTGTCCAGATTTTACTATGTGAAAGCGGCGCTGGGTATGCGAACGCGTAGAGAAAGAGTTGCAAAACCTATGCGAACGCGGATATAACATTGCGATCACGAAGAGGAATCAACCTACAGACCCCCAGCCCCATTTCTATTATGTGAACGCGAAGCTTTGGATGCGATCGCGATGAAGGAGAAAATGTGCTTCCGCGATCGCGGACTACTATACGCGAACGCAGAGAAGGAAAATGCTGGGCGAGTCAGACAACTCTATGCGATCGCGGTTAGTTCTGTGCTATTGCATAGGAGAAAACCATAAGGCAAATTTCAGCTATTCAAAAATAGGGAAAATGGACCCGACACCCATCCAAATCACACCCGAGCCCTCGGGGCTCAAAATTAAATATACACACAACCTCAAAAACATCCTACAGACTTATTCGAGTAATTAAAACACCAAAAATAACATCAATTAAACCTCAAAATCCATAAAAATTCTAAAAACTTCTTAAACTTCAAATTTTGCATTTGACCCGAATCACGTCAAACCAAGTCCGTTTATTACCAAACTTCACAAATAACACATATAAATCATATCGAACATGTACCAGGCTCCGGAACCAAGATACGAGCCCGATACCACATGTTTCACATCAAATTTCATTTTCAAAAACCTTTATATTTTTCAGAAAATAATTTTCTTTAAAAATTCATTTCTCGGACTTGGGACCTCGGATTTCGATTCCGGGCATACGCTCAAGTCCCGTATTTTTCTACGGACCCTCCGGGGCCGTCAATTCACGGGTCCGGGTCCGGGTCCGTTTACCAAAAACGTTGACTGAAGTCAACTTTATTCAAATTTCCAATACAAAATTATCATTTTTATCAATTTTCACATAAAGGCTTCCCGACTACATGCCCGGACAGCGCACACAAATCGAGGTGAGATAGAAGGAGATTTTCACGACCTCAGAATACAAAATTAGCTAGAAATATACAGGATGACCTTTTGGGGCATCACAATCCCCCTCTTAAACAAACGTTCGTCCTCGAATGTGCTAAGATTCTCTTTGAACTCATCCAATCACTAATTGAGCACTTCCAACACACAGCCGCGGGTGATCCCACGTCATCCCAACCTACATAATCCTGATGACACCATCACAACTGTAATATAGCATTCTCATCAACATCGATAAGCCTCATACCTCAATTCCTCACCTTCTACTCATTTCCAAAAGACCCGATTCTAAATCCATATCCGGCATTAGCCTCAACTAGCCGCATCAACTCAGGTCTACGCCCATATGGCATGGCCACACATCATAGCACATCACACATAGGCTTAATAGTACTTTTGATCACAATAATTGCCCGAAATCAACTCAACATTGGAAATTAGTCCCACATATGGAAGAACTATGTTTCCAAATCCCATAATACTGATAATGATGCAATAAGCTAAGGAAGCACATAATAAAATGACTGAGTATGAAAATAGAAGCATATAGAGGTACTATCAAACAAGCCCATAGGCATAGCTCTCTATCAATACTGACTTAAAAGAGCAATATAACAAGGTAGAAGCAAGTCATGTGAACAAATCATACTCAGCCCGGTCCAAACATATCAAACCACAAAGAATCACGAGGGTCTCGCCCTCAACTCTATGTCACATGCCGAAAATATATCATACCAATAGAATTTCTCCCTTAACTCATCTCAGTTGATAAAAATCATAACGCTAGCTGATCTCACATCTCGATGGAGTATCAAATCACAACTCGTAAGCAAAATATTTAGGAAAATCACATAAAGCTTACCACGAAGAACAATAAGGACTCACTTCCAATTTCACCACTATCAAGAATGAAATAGACAACGATAGACACGGGCTACTACTCATAAAATCTCCCTACAGGAGCAAATACCAAATAGAGTGCAACACACGGAATTCACTCATAAATGAAACAACAAATAAGGGAAACTCGTCCCGACTGACAGAGGTATAGTGAAATATAATGGTACCCCACTTTAGCACATCAAGACATACCTGGGGGATAATATTTGACACAACGGCCTCTAGCCTACTATATCCAACACAACAATGGGTCGGGTCTCCCCCTCTTAGGCGCCCTCTACTCACCTGAATACCCTGCTACCACACCCTACCTAAATCCTGGGACAATCTCTCACCCTGTGGCTAACATCTCCACACTGAAAACAATCTCTCTGCCGATGTGGCTGTGGAAGACATACAATACGGATCCTCCGAGACCCATGAGTACCTGAAAAGCTCCCATGCGAAGCTGGTAATGCAACTGAACTGGTTGACCCTAAATTCTCTACCGTGCCTGGGTCCCTCAATGAATCTACAGACTCGCCTCCTAACTGAAGCAATCAAGTGAGGTGTATATCTGGCCAACTCAATGAATCTAACGGCATACTTCAATAGTGACATGGCACCTGACGCAACTGCTCAACTCCGCGTGCCGAACATTCCAAGGAACTTAGGTGCAACCTCCCTCAAAACATTTTCGAAGACTGAATCCATGCTAGTGAATCTAACTCGGCCAGATTACCCCAACTCATATGCCGCCATCGCTGATCAACCCACTACTCTGGACCTGAGACGCGACAAAAGCAATCCCGCTCGTCTCCATAATACCCGAAGTACGAAGAATATGGTGACACTCCTTCAGAAAACCCTAGGCATTACCCGCCACCAATCCAGTGAAAGATAGAAGGGTGGTACTTCCAGTACCTCTAAACCCCAAGCTTCTCTACCTCCGATGTTGATGTCCTAACCACGGGCTGAACTGAAACCACATGCTGTGCTGCGATGACAACTGGAACCTGACCAACATGATCTCACTGCTCTTGAGTGTAGACGGTGGGAGTCTAAACTCCTCCCCTGATCCGTGTAATGGCAGGTGAACTAGAATCAATCTCGTCTAAGTCAATGTACTACTTATACTCAAAACTGTGTTCAGGTCCCCTGAAGTCCAGGGTAGCAACGGGCACCCCCAGTACCTGTCCCCCAACTAGAACTACGGGTGAATTCTCAACGGCTGCTCTGGTCGGTATCTTAACTGCGGCACGTGCTCCTCGTTGGTCTCTGTCTCTGACCCTTGCGACGTTTGCTTCGGGTAACATCATCAGGAACCGCAGCTCGTGTCCTCACCATCGGTGAGAGAATGGAACGATAATTTCAACCTTCAAGATCAATGAACTCGCACGATAGGAATGAAGGAAGATAAATTGTCTTATAGTTTCGTAGCCTCTCGAATATAAGTACAGACGTCTCCGTACCGATCCGCAAGACTCTACCAAACTCGCTTATGACTCGTAGCACCTATGAACCTAGAGCTCTGATACCAACTTGTCACAACCCAAATTTCCCTCCGTTGGGTATCGTGATGGCACCTAGTTATAGGGACTAGGTAAGCCTAACATTTCTACTAAACAACAACAATAATAAAGGAATTATAACAGTCTCGATATAGACATCTTGACAGAGTTTACAATTTTCCAAAACCCGGTAAATACAAGTCATAAGCTCTATGAAATCTTTCTATCAGACCTAAATACAACTGTCTAGGAATAAGTAAGTAGAGTTGAATAGAAATAAAATAGGAAGGTGACTCCGAGCCTGCGAACGTAGAAACAGGTTACCTTGAGTCTCCTCAGCAATGATCTGCGCAGCTACTAACAACAATAACCTGGATCTACACACAAAAATGTGCAGAAGTGTAGTATGAGCACACCACAGCGGTGCCCAGTAAGTATCAAGACTAACCTCGATGAAGTAGTGATGAGGACTAGTCAAGACACCACCAGTCTAATAAGTAAAAAGGTATAAATGTATAAAAGACCGAAATATAATATCTATCTAAAGATTTTTCAATATTATTAACGATACGATCGAATAATACGGAAGGAAATTCAATAATTACGATAAACGGACAACATAATAGAAATACGCAAAGAGAATGGAAAAAATGCAATCCAAATGGCGAGAATCACAACCCAATAAAACCACTAGCAACCATTGCATCAATTTATCCACGTCAGGCCTTAGCCAATAAACTCAATAAAACTGGTCAACCTTCGAGTGAAAACCTTTAAATCGTGAGTTTATTTTTGAAAGCTTTAAAGATATAATCATTAGAAATTTCTTCTTTGAAACATGCTTTCTCTGAATGTATATTTATATATTTTTATAAAGAGAAATCTTAACAACATAGTCTCTTCAAAATACGTGGTGTTCAAATATACTTTACCAAATACTGCTCTTTCAAATATCATCAAAATACGTGATGTTCAAAATATATTTTTCCAAGTTCTGGTCTTTCAAATATCATCAAAATACGTGATGTTCAAAATATACTTTCCCAAATACTGCTCTTTCAAATATCATCAAAATACGTGATGTTCAAAATATACTTTCCCAAATACTGCTCTTTCAAATATCATTAAAATACGTGATGTTCAAAATATACTTTCTCAAATACTGCTCTTTCAAATATCATTATTCTGCAAGACAAATGCTTTCCAAATATACTTTCGAAATAGAAGTCCTTTAGACATAACTTTTCTTGGAGATAATTTCTTTTCAGCTATAATTTTCAATATATATATTTATATCTTTCGATCCAAATCTCCTCAATTATAAAACTACCGGAACTCAGTCCGCAACTCATAATTTTTCATGCAATGCAGTACAGGGGGAAAGCTCCCGGATCTCTTCCCGTAGTCCCAATTTAAATATGCGATGCAGTACACGGGGAAAGCTCCCGGATCTCTGTCCGTAGTCCCAATTAAAATATGTGATGCAGTATAGGGGGAAAGCTCCCGGATCTTTGTCCGTAGTCCCAATTTAAATATGCAGTGCAGTACAGGGGGACAGCTCCCGGATCTCTGTCCGTAGTCCCAATTTAAATATGCAATGCAGTACAGGGGGAAAGCTCTCGGATCTCTGTCCGTAGTCCCAATTTAAATATGCAATGCAGCCACTGAGGAAAACAACTAGAATGCGACAGAAACAACATATATTGCCACAACCGGTGCGAAAGCAAACAAGGCCGAATACAAAGTGCGATGAACAAATCAATACAAAGACTTAAATCACAAAAGTGGTAAAAACTCACTCATAAGAAGTAGCCACTGAGAGGAATGCCAAGCAAAAAGAGAGAACAACATAACGGGGGGAAGACAAGACAAATATAGCAATGAATCTATACATTCAAGTTCGCAACCAAGAAACCAAATCATCCCGGCAAGGGAATCAGCTATAACCAATCTCACTTACACAATTAGCTTCACCGAATAAACTCAGTTTGAACAAATTCTCAGTAAATAGGCAGCATCAAAGAATACCATCAACATGGGCGGTCATCAATTAAACCTAAGTAGTACTTAAGAGGAAAAAATCATTTAAATCACAATGTACGACTCACGAGCATGCTTGACCAACGTATAGATGTTACAATTACTTGTTAGACATTTATAGGGTGAGATTATACTAGTTTTAGCCACATAGGCAGCGTATGAAGAAAGATATAGTATAACGGTAGAAAAAACAAAGTCTTCATTGAAGTCAATTAAGATCATATAAGAAACAAGGAATGCTAGGCAAGTACTTCCCATTTGAGCAGGAAGAGATGAACTAGAAGTCAGGAATTTGGATATAGCGATTTCAATTCATATACGGGAAACATAAGGACCAAAAATCCCTAAAGGGCAATCTATTTGCAAATAAGTCCGAGTACGCACTCGTCACCTCGCGTACGCGGACTACAATCAATATAGAAGACTCAATCCTAAGGGGTAGTTCCCCCACACAAGGTTAGGCAAGATACTTACCTCAAAGACGACAACCTGGTACTCAAAAATAGACTTCTCGGGTGGGAAGGCCTCCCGGATGGCTCAAAATAAACTAAAACGACTTCAAAATACATATAAAACGTATAAGGAACGATTCCGAATAATAAAGTTTCAATCTTTAAAAATTTATAAAAATCGACCCAAAAGTCGACCCCCGGGCCCGCACCTTGAAACCCGACAAATTTTACAAATTCCGATTACTCATTCGATACGATTTCACCCATACTAAATTTATCCAATTCCGATAATATTTGGTCATTCAAATCATGAATTTTTATTTTTGAAGTTTTCTTTCAAAACCCACAATCCCCTCAACCCAAATCAAAAATTAAATGCTAAAAACAAGAACTAATTTATGAAATATATTTAATTCTAGTGGAAGAACACTTACCCATTCGATTTGTGTGAAAAATCCCCAAGGAATCGCCCAAAACCAAGTTCTAGAAGTAAAAATATGTTAAAAATGACTTAACCCTCTTTTTTGAAATCTTTATATTCTGCCCAATCAAATATGCATCACGAAGACGGATAAAGAGTTGCGTTCGTGAAGAGGGAAAAATGAAGTTGTCCAGATTGTACTATGCGAACGCGGCACTGGTATGCGAACGCGTAGAGAAAGAGTTGCAGAACCTATGCGAACGCGGATATAACATTGCGATCGCGAAGAGGAATCAACCTACAGACCCCCAACCCCATTTCTATTATGCGAACGCGAAGCTTTGGATGCTATCGCGATGAAGGAGAAAATGTGCTTCCGCGATTGCAGACTACTATACACGAACACAGAGAAGGAAAACGCTGGGCGATTCAGACAACTCTATGCGATCGCGGTTATATCTATGCGATCGTATAGGAGAAAACCAGAGGCAAATTTCAGCTCTTCAAAAACAGGAAAAATGGACCCGACACCCATCCGAAACACACTCGAGCCCTCGGGGCTCAAAATCAGATATACACACAACCTCAAAAACATCCTGCGGACTTATTCGAGTAATCAAAACACCAAAAATAACATCAATTAAACCTCAAAATCGATAAAAATTCTCAAAACTTCTTAAACTTCAAATTTTGCATTTGACCCGAATCACGTCAAACCAAGTCCATTTATTACCAAATTTCACAGATAACACATATAAATCATATCGAACCTGTACCAGGCTCCGGAACCAAGATACGATCCCGATACCACAGGTTTCACATCAAATTTCATTTAAAAAACCTTTATATTTTTCAGAAAATAATTTTCTTTAAAAATTCATTTCTCGAACTTGGGGCCTCGGAATTCGATTCCGGGAATACGCCCAAGTCCCATATTTTTCTACGGACCCTCCGGGGCCGTCAAATCACGGGTTTGGTTCCGGGTCCGTTTACCAAAAACGTTGATTGAAGTCAACTTTATTCAAATTTCCAATACAAAATTATCAATTTTTCACATAAAGGCTTCCCGGCTACACGGCCGGGCTGCGCATGCAAATCGAGGTGAGATAGAAGGAGGTTTTCACGACCTCGGAACACAGAATTAGCTAGAAATATATGTGATGACCTTTTGGATCATCACACTCTAAACATTCAAATCCCTTTCCTGCTCATCCGAGCTGGTGACATTCTTGTCAACACCAAACCGCAACCTTGATCCTCGCTTCCAAATTTCATACCGTTCACTACACCAAACATGCCAATATATATTCGCACATGAATCTCGTCATAACTCCTAAACCGCTAATAGGGTAAGCACTTCATCATATAAAGACCTTTTACTTAACTCAATTCAAGAGAACCATCACAACACATTAGTGAATTCTCATAATCACAAAACATGCAAATCCTCAAACTCCGCCTCTGCAGGACATAACTGATTCACCCGTATACCTCAAACTGAAACTGATACGACACTCAGCCACGCAATCAACTTATCAACAACAGACTCCCCCACTTGGCTCAAGCCATAGATCAAGATGAACAATAACTCACAATGCCCATACGCTAACACCGCCACGATACCGCAATGAGATTCAATTAAACTTTCCATAAGCTCATATAACACGGCCCATCTCGTACCTCAATTCAATTCGCACTCACCGCAGGAATAATGATAACCCCAATCAACACATAGCAGCTCAATTTGCACTCACCTTGAGTGACTCCATTCCACGAGACCACTTCGTTTCCATACCCATGAACCGTTTCATGCCCTCCTTGCACGCATATTCATATCTTTGACTGGCATACCCATCCTGATAATCCTTTCTACAAATCAGGATTTTATTCCTCTCATTCCTCCAATACTACACTGCAAGCCGAAAACATCCTAGAACATTCCGAGCCTCCTATCACAATCTGCTGCAAGAGCCCAATCCTTAGCCATACTGCGGGCTTGAAACCCTTAAACACCGCATTCGTAACCTTTGAATTCATTAGAACCATTATTGAGAGCAATCCACTCTGGCCTGGTCCCGAATATAATCAACTCCACTGGCACCTGAACACCTATCTTAATAAAGCACCCATATTTGTACGAAGCGTAAGCCCTGAATCTTCCCAAAGCCTGAACATAAGTCAACAAGGCGAATTATAGAACTACCTAACAATTCCTTTGCTTAAATTACAACTTAATCCCTCTTCCCTTGGCTACATTACCCCTTCATTATGCCGACAACTAGAATTTTCACCAGTAGATAACCATGCAACCCAAATCATAGGCGGTGGGACCCTCTCCCACTTAGCTTGAAGCTAATGTTACACAACTCTGGAACCCACCAAGATGACCTGATCCTGCATAACCAACTCGCCAAATTCCTTGAAATCCTTTCGTTCGCATTTCATGAACACTCTGCATCTCTAGCAACATTCATGTATTCGGCCTCTTACCGAATAGTCAATAGAATCCCTTGCAGAAACCTTGTCAACCACATGACCGCTAACCTTCTCACAGGAGATAACCCACCTGTGGAAATTACATGCCGACATCCTCCAATGTCTCTGCACGGGGAACAATCACTACAACATCAATACCCCATCCTAAGCCCGTTCTCATTAACCAATTATACTAGTCCGTTCTCTCTTTATGGACATCAACTAAATATGCGACAACACCTTCCAATCCAAAGTCACATTGCATCCTTCTTCATGCCAATAACTCCCCTCTGTTGTACACAATCTTCCGTCGAAATAGCCAATATTTCAATTTAAGCCGGTGGACCCAATCACTGTCCACTAAAATTCTCAAATCACTCCAAACTTCTCCTCAAGATGTGCATCTATCTTACCACAGAACTCATATGCTACGCTTCCACTCTCCCACTTTGGTCAAACGATCTTCTTTAATCAGATACTCGACTTTGCTTCTTACACCTGGCCTTCTAGAAATTTAACCACTGCCTGACACTTCCCACGTGTCCTTCCTCATCCCTTGTTGTCCAGTCGTTGCCTTAGGCCAATATCTATCTTTGTAGCACTTGACCAGATAGATTGCTACTAACTTCAACCCCTTCCGAAGATCCCCTTATCGAGCCATCAACATTAGAAATACCTATTCAATATTGAACCACCGCACACCGCGATCTTTGACAGTCGCTTCTTCAATACTATCTCAACATCTCCCGCCCCAAAGGCGAATCGTAGAAGATCATAACACCGACGAACTTAACACATTCTATTCGATCAAGGACGACAATACCACATCACAGATGAAGATTCCACCTTACTTGAAAACGCCAAGTCTTATTACTCTATTCACCCAAACTTGAACATCTATAGTCCAATTGCCTTTCCTCCGCCGGAAATAAAATACTGAAATCTCGGAATCATGCCCTGAGTAGAACTCCCATCAAGTCACTCTTGGCCTTGACATATGGGCAGGCCTCCTACCATCACCTCATTACTGCACGATAACCATTCGTGAGCATCATAACAACCTGAGCATAGCCTCCAAGCTCTCAGAAATACAACTACTGAGCTGAAACCACATAATATTCTTCCGCAAAGCAACGGCAATAGCCCCAACCAACTATGCATGGAAAAACATCACGCACCATATCTGAAGTACCATTACAATTCCTCAATTCCCGATTTATATCAAGCGATTCGCGACGCGTAAGATTGAGTAGGAAGAAACGTAGGCATCTCCCTCAAAGGAATCAAACCGCACGATGAGGAATCAAGAAGGGAAGTACTCCTAATAACCCTGTAGCCTCTCGAAGATAAGTACAGAGGTCTCCGTACCGATCCGCAAGACTCTAATAGACTTGCTCATGACTCATGAGACCTAAGGGAACCTAATGCTCTGATACCATGTTGTCACGACCCAAAATCCATTAAGGTCGTAATGGCACCGGACCCCACTGTCAGGCAAGCCAACACTTAATAAATAAATTAAATCTTTATTTTAAAATTCTCGAAGTCATTCCTTTTTCATTTTCTTAAATAATAATTAGCGAACTTCTACTGAGTAAACAATAATATCTTAACAAATTTGAATAGTGAATAAATCCCATGATTTCCCAGAACCAGGTGTCACAAGTGCATGAGAATTTTTTTTAGGAATTATACATTGTACTACAATACTTGTCCGGAATACAAACTGGACAAGAAATTTAAAATAAATACAATACATATGAGGAAGACTCTACTGGCTGCAGGTCGTCTCCGGATGGTGCAGCTCGTCTAAGTCTCCAAGTCAGCCACATCACTGCGTCAAACAGGGCCACTAGCTATGAATGTACATGTGCAATAAAAATGCACAGCAAGTGTAGCATGAGTATGAAAACAACGTGTACTCAGTAAGTATCCCGCCTAACCTCGAAGAGGTAGTGACGAGGGGTCGAATTTGACACTTGCTAGAGGTCAATTTAATATAGTCAAGGGTGACTCTAAGCATGGATATCATAGGATAATTAACAAGTAACGACAACAAATAACAACTTCTTTCACGTTTAACATTTTAAAATCCTCATCATTTCAGTTGACAATATAAAATTTCCAGGCCAGTAATCAGGTAAAATCCACAGCAAATACGCAGTAATATCATGCACAAGCAATGCCGAGGGTCGAACGGCCCGAACCAACATAAATGTAAACTGTGCACTGCCAAAGGGTCGAACGGCTCGAACCATAGATGCATCTATTAACCCACCATGGCGTACGGCCCGCTCCCATGAGAGTAGTGGAAGAAATCACCCTGCTCGCGGAATACAAATTGCGAAGCGTCACACACAGTCATGCACATTCCAACAATCCACCCCGACTACATCGGGAAAATCAAGTACTCAAGTAAATGAAAATTTCTCTTTTAATGGTCATGAAAAAAGTATTTAAATATTTTCCAAAAATTCATTTGCCAAGTTCGATAAGGTTAAAACATTTTAATTTCATCAGTAAGATAACAAGTACGGCAAATAGAACATGTTTTTGGGTCCTAGACTACCCGGACATAAACATAATAGTAGCTACGCACGGACTCTCGTCACTTCGTGCGTACGTATCCCCCACAAATGGTAGCACATATTAAATTAGTTCATCTATGGGGACTATTCCCCCTCACAAGGTTAGAAAGGAGACTTACCTCGCTCAGAAGATTCATAACCGACTTCCAAGCCCGTTCGATGACTCAAATTGATGCACAACGCCCCAAAACTAGAAATAATTATGCAAATCCATTAATATACGCTCAAATATCCATTAGAATCCAATTTATAACAATTCCTAACCCGATCGAAAAGTCGATAAAAATCACCCTCGGGCCCGCGTGCCCGAATTTCGAAAATTTTTTAAGATAAACATTACCCATAACCTCACGAACTCAAATATATAATTTATTCCAAATCCCATGTCCTATTTCATGGTCAAAATCTAAAAATACTAATTTCTAGGTTTTCCACCAAAACCCCAAGTTTTCACTAATTTTCCATGAATTTCCATGTTAAAATATATATATAATCCAAGTATTTAACTTGAAATAGGTGGGAATCACTTACCTTGACATAGATGATTAAGATGGAGATCCAAAATCGCCCCTAGGTCGTCTCCCATGCAAACTTAAGCACTGCCAGGCAAGTCTTCTTCGCGTTCGCGGGCCTACCCTCGCGTTCGCGAAGAACAAAAAATCTCAAAAGGCAATTCCAAACTCTTCTCAGACAGCCTATAGTAGAATGGTCATAACCTTTTGCACAAAATTCCAAATGACAAATAGCTTAATGTTCTGAAAACTAGACTCCAAGATATATAACTTTAATGTTTTGGTATTCTCCCAATTCCTTATAAATTTCGAGATATAAGCTTCTAAAGTCAGACCTATGCAACACAAATTTCTTCTTCATCTTCCCGGACATCCTGTAGCGTACCAGGTATAACTCTTGGTACACAAATCCAAATTATAAATGGTTTACATTTCTAGAAACTAGACATAAAGGGATACAACTTTTATTTTTACATTATCTCAAAATTCATAATATATTGTGAGATATGAGCCTCTGAAGTCAGACATGCACAACAGAGATTTTTCTTCTTTGTGAACGCGAAGAACAAAGTCTGAAGCCAAATCCTTCTTCGCAAACGCGAGGGGATCCCCACGAACGCGAAGAACAACACCAGCATCAGCCATTTCAAAATAGCCCGAAATGATTCGAAACCACCCAAAAACACACCTGAGGCCCCCGGGACCCCGTCCAATCACACGACCCAGTCCCATAACATCCCACGGACCTGCTCGAGGCCTCAAATCAGATCAAACAACACCGAAACCATGAATCGCACTCCAATTCAAGCTTAATGAACTTTAAAATTTTTAACTTCTACATTCGATGCCGAAACCTATCAAATCACGTCCGATTGACCTCAAATTTTGTACACAAGTCATATTCGACATTACGGACCTACTCCAACTTCCAGAATCGGAATCTGACCCTGATATCAAAATTTCCACTTCCAGTCGGATTTCTCAAAAACCTTCAAATTTCTATCTTTAGCCAAATGACTTCAAAATAACCTACGGACCTTCGAATTCACTTTCAATCGCGCTCCCAACACCAGAATCACCATACGGAGCTATTCCGAGACCCGGAATCCCAAACGGACATCAATATCACTGAAATGCACTTCAACCCAGACTTATGAAATTTCTTCTAAAATGCTGACTTTTACAATATGCGCCGAAATGCTCCCGGATCATCCAAAACCCGATCCGAACATACGGCCAAGTCCGAAATCATCATACGAACCTGCTGGATCCTTCAAATCTTGATTCTGAGGTCGTTTACTCAAAAATCCAATCTTAGTCGATTCTTCCAACTTAACGCTTCTGAAATGAGAATTTTTATTTCCAAATTGACTCTAAACTTCTCGAAATTCAATTCCGGCCACACCTACAAGTCATAGCACCTGAAATGAAGCTTCTCATGGCCTCGAACCGCTGAACGACGCGCTAGGGCTCAAAACGACCGGTCGGGTCGTTACATCTTGAATTGCTTCTTTATGTTATTCCTAAGATAAAAGATGCATACACAGTGAGATACCTCTGGATACACAATCGAAGACCCCTCAATATTCTTGCATGACGATCGGATACGATGCACATCCTTTCCCTTTCCCAAAAACCTGTCTAAACATTTCAAACAATCATTCCCAGGAAGCATTATTTTCAGAATTGACAACAACATATGCTAGTGGAAATGTTTTACCTGGTTAAGAAAATAAGAAAGGATACATGTTATTTTTGTTATACACGGATAAGAACTATCTATACCATATATAATTATTATACGAGTCTGCGACATATTCACCTACCGCATCTTGTGCGCTAGATGTTAATATTGTTCCCCTGTGTGATGATTTGAGGAATGTCCCGTCAACCACTACAATAGGGTAGCAGTATTTCATCCTATGATTGATGCATTTAGTGCGATAAAAATATACATGAAGTGCCCGTCCTCTGATTTATGTAACATTGTGACAGAACCAAGATTTGTCATATTTATCATATATAAGTGACCTGGCAGTTTACTATAAGATTCACGTGGTATCCCTCTTAGTAGTTCAAGCACCTTTTATTTTGTTCTATAAGCTTTTATGTAACTCATATTAATCCCATACTGTTGTTTCATGTCGCTCATGATTTCTGCCGGAGTGTATATCATTTTTGGATTGGCATATTTGTGAAAACAGTCTACTCGTCTCTGGGCAAGTGTGAACATCATTGAACTGTCTAACCTTGAAGACATTTGATTTGTGTAGACTTGAAGATCTAGACTCCATTTGCAACTTTCATCCACGTATGTAAGAAAATGCCTATTTAAAATATAGTGTTATGATAATGCAGTTCTTCATATTTTTACACTTGTGTCTCAAATAAACCAGCAATATATATATGCAATCTCATTATACAATAATACAAGTAGTATACACAAAATTACAAAGAAGTTCAATCTCATATGTAGAAATCATACCTTATTGTAGATGATCTATCCACTATAAATTGATATTTTTCTTGTATTGTGTAGTGCTTCATTACACTAATGAGTGTATCTTTGTCCCAATATAACTGACATTCTGTAATTTTTTCATGTTGTGGATTGTCTATTATACAAGTTTCCTTCATTATTTCAAGTTTGTCTTCTTTTCCATGATTATTCATCATCTCAACAATATTAGTTTCGTGTACTTCTTCTACGTTCTGATATTATAAACCAGCTGAAGTTGTTGCGAGTAAGTTGCCACCCAAGTATGAACTTGAATATGAGCATCCAACACTTGCATACAGAGTTTTCAACGTTATGCATAATGGATATTCAGTGATATCCAGGTTTTTCTTTTTCATCTCCATATACAAGCGTACACTCATATCGTTGTATATTGCAATTGCTATATAACCATCTTTCACTATATATTTTATCTCCATTGCACTTGTAATTGAATCTATACCCAATTGCTTGTATATCTCATCAACATAATACTCATAGCTACGGTCCGAATTGATCAGCACGCCATTAACAAGGAAATTAACAAATTTACTCTCACTTACCCATTCATCACTGCGTTGAAGTAAAATCAGAATCAAAATTGGAACAATAGTTCCAACATTCACAATATCCATAAACATTAGTTGAGTTTGTCGGTTTTGTATCAATTTCACAATTTAAAAACAAAATCTCAACTCTATTAAGCTAATTGTAGGCCACAATTGTGCAAAAACTTTGAATTTCACCGTGAATTTTTTGGAGCTTTTCTCTGGGTTTAATCTTTAGAAACCCTAGAATTTTTTTGACAATGTAAATAATTGGGCAACTTTTATAGTGTTTGGAGATTGAAGATCCCATACTTAACACGTGAATTTAGGTAACAAAATCGATTAAGAGTGCTTTCCTTTTCGTTTGTGTTGAGCGTATGGTTTCAGCTTTTTCAGTTGCTAGCCTTTATTATTGTTTTTAGACTATGACTTGTGTAAGGTTATTTTGTGGCTATTTGGTTATATAAGTTTGGCCCTAGTGACTACAAATGAACTTTTCTCATTAAAGAATTGATAACGACAATGTTAAATAAAGGTATATAAATAGTATGCGTTACATAGTTTATTTATGTACTATATTATATCACATACGTATGGATTAAATTATCTTATTCCCTAATTACACGGGATGTAGCAGTTTTCTATGGGATTTGAAAAGGTGGATAGCGTGTAATTAAAAAGTTAAACAAAGAGTGTGAAGCTTAAAAACAAAATGGTCACGTGTGAAAAGTTTGAGAAGTAATAGCAGGAGATGTAATTAACTCTTTAAAGTTCCCTCGTTTATTATTGGTTGTTTGTTATTTTGTAATTTGCTAATTGCCTAATCAAGCGAATAGGATCTTTTTCTCTATTTATCTTGATTATTTTAAATTTTTTTAACTCAAAATACTTATTTTTCTTCATTTTGATAAGTTTTCCGATGAGTCAATATAAGTAATATATGTAGCTTAAACTGTTTAAATTTTTAGATGAAATAACTTGGATAATGCATATATTGACACGCTAATGAACATACGCTAAATTTGACACCGCTAGTAAAGGATCATTAAATCCATATCCCTATTTATTCTTTTATATACTACAAAGTTTTGGGGTTTCTAGTCATTGTAATTTGTTTTGATCAAAGTCTTAATTGTAGAATAACAGTCGAAATGCAACACCACTTTGGAAAAATTATAGACATATAAGTAACACAAGTGAAACATGTAATAAAATAGGGTAAATAGTAATAGAAGAGATGAAAATATCTGGCAAAGTAATGCAGTGGATTTAAAATGAGAAGTTGCGTTATTTGCTTTGGCCAAAAAAAACACACCTAGGAATAAAATCAAGAAGAATTTACTTAAATAGCCACTTATTCATAAAAATCGTCAGGATGCATAATATATGTATAATTCATGTGTAATATGTATATAATTGTGTATACGCAATGTATATATATATAAGCAGTGTGTGTATATATACACATACACACACACATACATATATATATATATATATACCGGTTAGGAAAATATACCGTGAATTTGATTGGCTATTCGTGTAAATTGTTTAGACTTTGTAGTGAGTATCGTCACTCTTCACTAACCAAAATTAGTTATCTTAATTTTCAAGTGACAAGAAGGCATAATTTATCCTAAGGTGGATATTGCAAAAAAAAAAAAAAAGGTAGTTATTTTTAGGTTAACCACCTCTAACTTATGTGCAGCAAAAATTCAAACAATAATAATCCTAATATTATACTGACTATATGTATATACTTAGTCATATAGTCAGAGAGTGATTATTAAATGGTTCAGGCTCAAAACATGCATGTACATGTAAAATACTAACATATGTATAAACACCTAATTAAGAATTTCTCATTTTTAAGTATATCATCAAATATCTTTGAAATAACCTTAATTAGGGGGCGGTTGGTTACAAAATTTTCAGGTTCACTAAACTTTGTACCGATATTAGCTAATACCTATAACAAATATGGAATAAATACAAGCTCAAATTCTAGCTATTCCTGGATTATAATCTTACTCCCGATAACCAAACATTATTGCTGCAATTAGAGGCGCAGCCAGGATTTAAAATTTATGGATTCTGAACTTGACACCGAATATAGCATTTTAGTTACTGGATTTCAGTTAAATATTTATATATATTTAGTAGATTTTCTATTATAAAATACATAGTCTAAGCAAAACCTATTGGATTAGTCCGAACCCGAATCTACGTTTCTAGCTTTGACCTCTGGCTACGACCATGTTGGATTGAGTGAGGTCTATCGGAAACAACCTGATATCTACCTGCATAAGGCAGGGGTAAGGTTGCGTAGACACTACTCTCCTCATACCCCACTTATGGAATTCGTAGTTATTTGTCGTGATAACCAAACAACTAAGTTCCTCCTTTCTCTAACTACTATTCCCCTTCTTAATTTTTCTTCCCTACCCCTCAACCTCCACACAAAAGGATCACAAAATATTATATATACTGCACATTACTACACATACTTATAATACCAACAACATTATCTTCCCACCAAAAAAAGAAGAAAAACCTTAATTATACCATATGGATTCTCCAACTGAAGTTCCTCTAAAAAGGAAAGAAAGTGATCCATTAGAAGATGATGATAGTGGCTTATACTTAACATGGAAAGATTTGTGGGTGACAGTGCCAGATAGGAAAGTAGGAAGAAGGCCAATTCTTGAAGGGATAACTGGTTATGCTCAACCTGGTGAAGTTTTGGCTATTATGGGTCCTTCTGGTTGTGGCAAATCCACTCTTCTTGATGCATTGGCAGGTAACTTTGTTCATTAACAATTTTTTTTATTTTGAGGGTTTAGGGTTTAGGGTTTAGGATTTAGTATCTGGCTCGATAATCTGGAATCACATCGAGTATATATATGTCAATGAAAAAGGAAAACTGCTCTCTTCCAAGAGCTTGGCTATTCCAGAAAAGTTTGTTCATTAATTACCGTGTGCTATGTATATGATATAGTAAAGTTAAATCACTAGCTAGTTCTAATGCAAAAGGAAGTTTTGAGGGAAAATGTTGGAGCTGTTTATGCAGAACTATGATCATTTGCGTGCGGTCATAAAAGAAAAGGGAAAAGGAAAAAAAAAATAAAAAAAACAAGAATCAAATATTGATAGGATTTAACTTATTCATGCATGCATTGATCATATTGTAAACAATACTTTACCCTAAAATATATTTTAGCCATTGTAGTAGGTTATTTACTGCATTTTTAAGGTTATAAATTATGATTAATATTATAGACAATCACTTTTTGTAGGTCCATTAACACAAGATATAGTGTAAAAATGGGTACATTGTTAGTGTATCTTTGTTTTAAGAATATAAAATAAAGAAAAAATGACATTGTATAGCCGCTGTAAAAATAATAGCCGAAAAAATATATAAAATTTGTATAATACATATGTTATATACAAAAATTATATAAATTTTATATACTTTTTCGATTATCAGATATAAATAATTTTTGGCACAGGCTAAAAGTGATAATACAGGTATGATACCTATATAAGTTTAGAAGATGATCTCTTTAAAGGGGAAAAAAGAAAAGGTAGTAACGTATTATACGAACTCAACCTAGTCAGTCGACTGAACATTAATATTGATATATGTACAACATAATTAGTAACATTAAAATCGCGAAAATTGTGTGGCACTAATTTTTTATTATTCCCTTCCAAAAAGGTCATCCTTTTATAAATAATTTAAATTTATTTACCCTCAATGAAATACTTTTGTAGACACAGAAAGGTCATGATAACTTTAATATTTTCAAAGGTTTTTCTTTCTTTGAAACGCAGCAGGGACTCAAGGGGGTATTAATATTATCTCTCTCTCCTTTATTTTTGGTTATGTAATTAGTCGATCATTTATTTTTTCTTCCAAAAATAAAACTTCTGAGTAGATTCTTTTGCCCATGCACTTTCTTAATTTTATCATCATGCTATTCTTGAATTCTTCCTTAGTGGCAGCTAACGTTAGGAAAAAAACAGTTTTTCTCTTACATTTTTTTATTTTTTTTCTCTTACATTCATTTTTATATGCTTATATAATGAATCATGGGTGACACGACAGTGGAGGAATTTTTTCTTTAGTTCTTTATTCAGACACATTTTTCTTGCAAAAACCTTGTTTTAGAAAGTCCTTTTTGTTGTGGCTCAAATGGAATAATTTTTGGTGGGAGGTAGAAATAGTATTTGTTGAGCTGGTTCAACAAACTGACGATTCTATGGTTGGTGACCAAGGCGTCTCACTTTAAGAGTAAAAAAATATTGAACTGTGCTTTCTTTTTTCCTTTTCCAACTGGAGTCTGATAGTTGTATTGGAGTCCCGACTAATCTAAATTCACGTTACGTAAGACTCGTTAAAAAGGAAAAGCGCTTCCTAGTTCCAACCAAGATTTTTTTCATTCACAAGGTTTAAAAGGGAAAGCGCTTCCTATTATTAAGAAAGGCTTGGTGATATCATTTTTCGGAGATTATACTTAAACAATGCAAGTCAACTAATCTTATAATAGTAGGTTAGCGCAGCTTATATTGTTTAATAAGAAAGATATTATACGAAAAAATATTATATTAGAATAACAACGCAAGAAAAAATGCAGTTCACCAAACTAGCTAAACTTATAAGTTAATTACCAAAAAGAATAAAAAAAAAAAAAGTAAAAGGAATAATTAGACTACACCCTTATTTTGATCTAATAGTGTAGTCTACTGAAGCTTCTATTGTCTTCAGCTATTTCATCAAATGATTATTTTCAATAATAATGTTGTTATAATTTTCGAATAATTAATTATGACGAAATATATGGTATTATTATTACTAGTGCAGTTCCAATCACATGACTATTCAGGAGGGCGTATCCAGTAGTATAGTTATGGGTCCAATCAGAGGAAAATTCAGGATTTAAATTTTATGGGTTCAGATTTGTAATTCTATCACATTCCATCTAATTTAATGGGTTCATAATTTGTTATTTGTATATATTTAGTAATTTTATGCGCGAAAGCTATGGATTCAGATGAACACATAGCCTCTAAACTGAATATGCCCCTGATTCAATTGATGCCATAACTTTTAGTCTATATGTGAATTTTTATTGAAAATATTAAAACTATTAATTCATTACTCAAATAAGGTGATGAGTTCAATAGTTGAAACTTGTTTAGTGACGCACACCATTAAAATTTAGGATCCGCCTTTGTGATTAATGATTCTCTCTTATGGTGATAAATTTGGAAATTTGCAGGAAGATTAGCCTCCAACACAAGACAAAGTGGAGATATACTCGTCAATGGCCGCAAACAAGCACTAGCTTTTGGAACCTCGGTACGAAATTTGCATATAAATTATCAGTCAAAAGCATTTTATCTCGAAATTAAAACCTCTATTAATATGCATGTTACACCCTCTTCCTCATATTTTGACATTTTTATCAGGTTATCAATTAATAGTTATCATAATTATTTACTTCTAAGTACCTTATAGTTACAGTTGATTATATAATTTCTTTTACACTCTCAGTAAATAACATTGGAATGGGAGTCTTGGGACAACGTTGAAGCTGTCTTCATGTGATAGGTCATAAATTCGAGCCATGGAATCAAACACTAATACTCATCAAGGGCGGATTTAGGGGACGGAAAGGGGTTCACCTGAACCCCCTTCGCCTGAAAATTACACTGTAATATAAGGCAAAATCGAGTTTGTACCTCTACATAATATATCCCGAAAGCATATATAGTCTAGTGGTCAAGGTGGTCCAAAATCTTTGTTACGTCATCGGTTCAATTCTCATTTTTTTGAACCCCCTTAGCGGAATCCTGCCTCCGTCACTGTTGATGCTTGCAATAGAGTAGGCTGCCTACATCATCCCTTTTCCCAAATCCTATATGAACACGAGATGCTTTATACACCATGCAGTCAGTAAATAACATTTACTTCTTTGTTTTCACAGGCCTATGTAACTCAAGATGACACACTAATGACAACATTGACAGTAAAAGAAACAGTATACTATTCAGCACAGCTACAACTTCCAGAATCAATGCCATTATCTGAAAAGAAAGAAAGAGCAGAAGCAACAATAAAAGAAATGGGATTACAAGAAGCAATGAATACAAGAATTGGTGGATGGAGTTTAAAAGGTTTAAGTGGTGGACAAAAAAGAAGAGTTAGTATTTGTATTGAGATTTTAACAAGACCAAAACTTTTGTTTCTTGACGAACCTACGAGTGGTTTGGACAGTGCAGCATCTTATCATGTGATGAATCGAATTATTAAAATTGCACAACAAGATAGGAGGACTGTTGTGGCATCAATTCATCAACCTAGTAGTGAAGTTTTCGAGTTATTTGATAATTTATGTCTTCTATCGTATGGTAAAACCATTTATTTTGGTTCTAGCTCTGCAGCAAATGAGGTACGTAAAGTTAGAAAATAGTAATTTCGAATGTGTTTGGTACGACAGAAGTTACTAGAAAAATATATTACTTTCTTCGAAAAGTCATTTTTTAATGTCTGATTACCATAAAAGGTGTTAAAATAACTTCCGTGAAGATATTTTTCTTATAACTATCTTAACTTTTAATATCTTATTACGTACTTTCGTCAATTAGCACTTACACGTTATATTGATCTTTAATACTCAAGTTAATGGTTTTACTATTTCTCAATATTGCCAATCAAATATACAAAAACATTTTTCATATGAAAGATAAATTTTGTCGTACCAAATGACAATATATTTCAAATTATACTCTAATTAATTAGACAATATTCAAGGATACTAATGATTAAATTATGTCTTATGTTTGCTCCAGTTTTTCGCTATCAATGGCTTTCCTTGTCCATATTTGAGGAACCCTTCTGATCACTATCTTAGAACTATTAACAAAGATTTTGATGTAAGTTATAACACATTTAATTATGCAGTATTATTGAATCAGAACAAGTTTGTATTTTGATATTTGAAACAATTAATTTTTTATTATTTTTAGGACATTGAAGAAGGATTTGGCAAAAAGATAAGCTCAGGAAAAGCAATTGACACTCTTGCCATGTCCTATGAATCATCAGAAGCTTGTCTCAATGTTCGCCAAAGAGTATTCAATATATGTCAAAAGGTAAAAACGTCCTCTATATTCTTCTTTATAATTTAATTTTCAACTCAAATTATTTCAAATTTAACTTATATGCATTATAGTTATAAACAATTTTACACACTATTAGTATTTAATTATTTTTCAAGTTAGTGATCTCACTTTTATAGATGATACGTACTATGTAGTCATCTTTTATGAAACTCGACAGTGTAAACTTTTACATTATTAACCTCACGAACTATTAATACAATTATTCGTATAGCCCTTTTTGTACTATTATTTCATCATAGGCTATTACTTGCTTTTTAACGCTACGTTACGTTGTCAGCATATAGAAGTTTAACTCGATTATTATATATTTAAGTTGGTTTCATATGTATGTAGTAGAATGGACATTTGCTTGAGAAGAAGGGGAGTCAAGCCGGATTCATTACTCAGTGTCGTGTTCTAACACAAAGATCGTTCGTCAATATGTATCGTGATTTAGGCTATTACTGGCTTCGATTTCTCATATATCTTGCATTGTGCTTGTGCATTGGCACTATCTTCCATGAAATTGGCTATGATTATGGCTCTATTCAGGTAAACATTTATTTATACTAGGATCAGTTTACTTTAACCCGTTGTTACAGTAGGTCAATGTATAGAAAATTAAACTCATTAGGTAAAGTAATGATCTAAAGAAGCTCCTTTTTCAAGATTTTTTTTTGTTTGGCAGGCTAGAAGTTCAATGCTTGTATTTGTGGTTGGCTTCTTGACATTCATGGCAATCGGTGGATTCCCTTCCTTTGTGGAGGAAATGAAAGTAATCTTCCTTTTTATCACCCTCCCCGATGTCTTATAATTTGTTTGGGAACTTAATACAAATAATAAGATAAATTCACTGTTTACTTTTTCTAGTCGTTATACACTAATTATATACTGATTATATATATATATATATATATATATATATATATATATATGCTCCAGCTGCTTTAGTTTAAGTGGTTGGATGAGCCACTACTTAGGTTAATTCTTCTACTTTTTAATACTCTAATCTATTTCCTTTACATTGACAATGCAACTTTCTAACATTGTTGACGTAACATATCAATTAACATTTATATTAGATTGTCAATTAATACATATTATAGTGATATATATGGTTCTATTTAATTTTAATTTTGATCATTTCTCAGCTCTTCACGAGAGAAAGACTAAATGGGCACTATGGTGTGAGTGCATTTGTCATAGGAAACACATTATCTTCAACTCCATTCTTGTTGTTGATCTCCTTAGTACCTGGAGCAGTGGCTTATTATCTTGCTGATGTTCAAAAAGGGATCGATCGTTTCGCCTATTTTTTCCTAATGCTATTCGCTTGTATGATGCTAGTCGAGAGCCTAATGATGATCGTTGCAAGTATTGTCCCTGATTTCCTCATGGGAATCATCACAGGTATGTACACGTGGCAAATGTATGAATCTTGACTTAAAGACGTGGATGAGTGGGTCCTATCAATAAATGAATCATGACTCAACCGGTTCATTGTTTGAGTCAAGCAGGCTGAGTTAAGATGGGCGGCTCATAACTCAGTCTCGTCCAACATGATCCAATCATCCTTCTTAGGTTATTTTGGTTTTTGAAGATAAAACGTGAAAGTTAATATATTTTTCTTGAGTGAATAGCTTAAATTCTCTCAACTTTACATAACTCTTAATTTTCAAATTTAATTTTGCTTGGTTATGATTGCATCTTGATATGTTAGGCTACATTATTTTGACTCAATAGTTGTTGAATTAAGTCAATAAACAACTTATAATCAATCCGTTTAAACTTGGACGAGTTACTGAAAAATAGGTTGATTTTGTCACGTCTAATCACAGGTGCTGGAATTCAAGGAGTAATGATGCTAAATGGAGGCTTTTTTCGTTTGCCAAAGGATCTTCCAATGCCAATTTGGAAATACCCAGTGTACTATTTAGCCTTTCACAAATACGCAATTCAAGGTTTTTACAAGAACGAGTATGAAACTTTTACATATTTTACTAATGGAGGATTGGCTGTGATTGTTACTCGTGATGAAATCTTGAGAGATATTTTCCAAGTAGAGTTGAATTATTCTAAGTGGGGAGATATTGCTATTGTTTTTGGAATGGTAATTCTATATAGGCTGATTTTTCTTAGCATTATAAAGGCTAAGGAGAAGTTTAAGCCTATGGTAAGAGGTTTAAAAGCACATTCTTGTAAGCATTAAATATTGTAGCACATAAAATAGATCTACTCAAATGGATATGTAATGGCTGACATAAGTTAGTTAGTGCTTTTGAGAGTTTGAATAATTCATTTTACGCTTACTTGTATGTGGATTAGTATAGGAGTAGAACTCCATCTAAATCCAAATATGAAAGGGTTTACTTTGTTTGATCTTTAACTTATGTCATGTTAGTTTAGTTAAATTCGTTAATACACGTTTTCGCTATTAATGCATTTTTGTTCCGTTACTCAATTGTTTTTTACAGCAACAACAAACTTAGTGTATTCTCATATGTGGGGTCTGAGAAGAATAATGTGTATGTAGACCTTACTCCTATCTTGTGCAGGTAGAGACACTATTTCCGATAAATATACTCTCAGCTCAAGCAAGCACATTCACAACGGTAAGAAAAATATAAAATTAAAAGTCATGGAAAAGAACCAGAAGCAACAATGAGATAGTACCAAAATCAAAACAGAAGCAACAACGCGTAGTAATAAAAATCCAAGAAAAGGGAAATGCTAAAGCTACCAGAATGGAAGGGACAAGAGCGATAACAAAAGGAAGTACGCCAATCTACCTGCTAGCCTTTTACCATAATCTTCAACTTCCACAATTACCTATCAAGAGTCATGTCCTCAGTAAACTGAAGATGCACTATATCCTGCCTATTCACCTCTCCCGATACTTTTTACGTCTTTAATTTCTCTACCTTTCCTATATTTAACATCTCACATCTCCTTGCCGGTGCATTTGGGCATCTTCTCTTCATAACCAAACCATTTCAGCCTCACTTCTCGCATCTTATTCTCCATAGGGGCCACCCTCGTCTTGTCCCACATATCTCCATTCCTAACCTTATCTTTCCTATTATGCCCACACATCCATTTAAGCATCCTCATCTCCGCCACTTCATCTTCTAGACATGAGAGATATTAACCGACCAACACTGCTCTAGTATAGTTTGTGACATCCTCATTAATCTCCAGAATTTGTCCGTCGCTAAAACCTAATTTTTTAGTAGTGGTAAAGTACACCCAAAGACTCTAACCCGTGACCTCTGATTAAGGATGAGATAGTACTTGCCACTCCACTATAACTCTTATTGCTGTCTATCCGATCTGAGAACAAAGGATATTACTCATATTTAATTACACTACAAGTAGTAATATCGGTTTCACTACCAAGCGATTCAAATGGGGGAATAAAATCTGGAGAAAGACAAACAAAAATACCATTAGGGCACTCCATCGCCAAGTATCTCTAAAGTATTGTCATTCTATGTATCTCGATCTGCACCATTAGGCTGAAATGGAGACAAAAGTATTAGATGAAAACTAATAAACCACATATAAGAAGCCATAATAGTTATAATCAAATAGCAAATTATTCTAACAACACGATAAAAATTGGGAAAGGGCGGAAGCAAACAAACTTTTGTTTTTTTTTACAAGATTAATAAACAAGAATCGATCTTTAGACAATGAAGATAAATACTATCGGCATCCATTCTATTTTCAGCTTTCATTCAACTTATGAAATGAAAAACTTAAATATAGGAGGACATGTGAAAATGGAAGAAAAGAAGAAGAGGACTTCAAAAGTTCACAAAAAGGGTATAAAATGCATCCAGAAAGTCAATGGCATTTTGATACTATTTGCTTTGTGGCATACCAAAATATGCATTATATGGAGGCATGCTCGTCAGAAACTTTTAAGCTAAAAGTTATAAGTTAAAAATTCTAGCTTTTTATTTTTGGTTTACTTTTATTATTTTAGCTTAAAAATAATTTTTTTACTTTATTCAAAGACTACAAAATAATTGTAGACATGTAATTTTTGACCCTCCCTGATATTTTACACATTTTAACGTTTAAATATTTAGTTTAGGTCTAATATCGCTATTTTAACTAGTGTTGACTATTTTACTTTATTTTATCACAAAAAAGAAAATTACAAAAATAGTTTCATTAATGTTTTGTAGTTAATACGATTTTACTAGGATTTTTTTTTTCTTTTCTACTCTTGTTTTTATATAGTCTTGAAATACCAAAAAATATAGAATTATGCTTGCATTCTATAGGTAAAAATTGCACTGGACGCCCTATTTAGGCGCCCCTTTTTAACCTGTAGCCGCTTTGTTTTTATGTTTGCAACAGTACCCGTTTTTTTGTTAAAAGCCTTTCGAAAAGACGATTTTACCCTTTTTATTAAAAGATTACTTTCTCTTCAAGTAAACTCCATTCCTCTACTTTGCAAATACTCTCTCTCTCTCTCTCTCTCTCCCGTTCTTCGCTTTTACGAAATCAAAACGGTTATCGTCATTGTTTTTTGATTTTTCAATTGTTTGTTCGCCAACAATATTACGTATAATCACAGGTACATTGCAGTACCTTTACGCTTTAATTTATGGGTTTTGTTTGTTTTGTGATAGTCATGTTCTATAGGGTTTTGTTTGTTTTGTGATATTCATGTTCGATAGTTTGTTAGGGTTTAGTTCTATAGTGATTTTTTGTCATGCATACTTTAATTTTATGGAGCTAATGTTTTTCATTTTTTTGTGTTTAATTATTGGTGTTAAATTTTTGCTTTGACGAGTTTTTTATTTTGTAACTGGTTAACTTCAGCATTTTAGCAGGTGATGTTTTGTTTCGTAGCTGAAATTTTTTGTTTTGTTTTGGTGCACTTCAGCATATTGGGAGCTTAAGTTTTTTGGTTTTGTTTTGGTGATATGCTGAAGTTTTTGAACGTGTGTGTCTGTTTTGTATTTTGTAACTGGTGAACTTCAGCTTGTTTTGTTTAGGAGCTGAAGTTTTTTGTTTGGTTTTGGTGAATTCCAGCATATTGGGAGCTTAAGTTTTTGTTTTGTTTTGGTGATATGTTGAAGTTTTTGAACGTGTGTGTCTGTTTTTAATGAACATTCTATAAATTCTTTAGTTAGGGAGCTGAAGTTTTGTTTGTGTTTTCTGTTATATTTTTTTTTGAAAGTTGGAGCTGAAGTTTTTATTTATTTATTTAATTATTGGTTATATTTTTATGAAAGTGGGAGCTGAAGTTTTTTGTTTTGTAACTGGTGAACTTCAGCTTGTTTTTGTTTAGGAGCTGAAGTTTGTGCTTTGTTTTGGAGAAACTTTAGCATATAGGGAGCTGAAGATTTTGTTTTATTTTGGTGACCCTTCAACATATTGGGAGCTGAAGCTTTTTTTTTTTGTTTTGGTGAACTTCAGCATATTTGGGAGCTGAAGTTTTTGTTTTATATTTGCTGAGTTTGTCTTCTTTGAGCTGAAGTTTTTAACTGATATCTTTTACTTTCTTTCAACAGATGGCTTCTACAAATCCTCCAGCACCTTCAAATCCTCCAGCAGCTAAAGCATTTAAAAACCGTACACTATCAAAAGGTCCTTCAGTCCGTATTGTTCCTCCTACAAGAGCAGGGGAAAGATATTTTGAGTTTCGAGATTGGTTTAACTGTCGTGCTTACTGGAAGGGTAACCACGATTTGAAGAGTTTAATCAAAACTTTCTTGACTCCTGCACAAGAAGATAAGCTAACTAATGGTACTTTTCGGTATATTTTGGCTATGGAGAACTTCAAATGCAGCATGAAGTTGGTTCATTGCTTGTGTCTTTCTCGAATATTCACCAATGATCGAGACTCCATTAGTTTCAAGATTTTTGGGCATAATGTATCGTTCACCCTTGAAGACTTTCACATTATGTGCGGTTTGAGGATCACCGCACATAATGTTGAAAAACCATCTAAACGAGAGAGCACGATTTTGAAACGATATTTTGGTATGCCTAAGGGTGTGACATTGAAGGACATTCGAGATTTTAAGTCCCGCAATAAAATTCAGAAGGATGATGTAAAATTCAAACATGTATGTGGGAGTGATGAATATGCTGTTAAACTTATGGAAATTCTTGTTTAGGAGTCTGTTTTATTTGGTAAAAAGAATGAATCAACGGTGCTAGAGGATTATGCAGCCATTGTCGAAGATGATAATGCTTGTGCTGATTATCCTTGGGGTAATGTGTCTTATGAGAAGCTCATTACGTTAATGAAATGTGCATTGGATAACCAATCCAACGAACATTCAACTGAGTATATTGTTGGTGGATTTCCAAATCCGTTGTGTGTTTGGTTCTATGAGTGTTTCCCCGATCTTCGGAAGAGGTATATTAAAGACGACGAGTACCTTGATTCCCCTCAGATTCCCAGGATGTTACATTATGTATGTGTGGGAGAGCCTAAATATAAAGAACTTGAGAAATATTTCAGTTTTCATTCTGTAAGTGAATTTTTTTTTTGTTAATATGTTGACGTATTACTTTTATTTTATTTTCATAATATACTTTTTTTATATTAATCAGGAATATCAGAATTTTAAGGTATTGGATATAATTCATACAGAAGAGGAATTGAATTCAATGTCTTTAATTGGACAATTGCCATACAGCCAGATTCGTTCAAGGGTAGTTAATGCGGTTCCTTCAACTGGTGAATCACTACGTAGTCGGAGTCGATCAAAATAAACCCGTCAAACTTCAACTGGTGAATCACCTCGTACCCAGAGTCGTTCTAACCGTTCTACAAAGATGTTTGACAATGAATTAGTCAATACAATATGTTCTGTAAGTTTTGTGCTGAATTTTTATTTTTGTGTTTTTGTAAAACTACAGTATGTTTAAGCTGAAGTTTTGTTCTGTTTGTGCTGAACTTCAGCATTCTAGTATCTGAAGTTTTCTTCTATTTTTCCTGAACTTCAGCATTCTAGTAGCTTAAGTTTTTGTTCTCTTTGTGATGAACTTCAGCATTCTAGTAGCTGAAGTTTTGTTCTGTTTTTCCTGAACTTCAGCATTCTAGTAGCTTAAGTTTTTATTCTCTTAGTGATGAACTTTAGCATTCTAGTAGCTGAAGTTTTGTTATGTTTTTCTTGAACTTCAGCATTCTAGTAGCTGAAGCTTTTATTCTCTTTGTGATGAACTTCAGCATTCTAGTAGCTGAAGTTTTTTTTTTTTTGCTGAATTTCAGCATTCTAGTAGCTGAAGTTTTTGTTCTCTTTGTGATGAACTTCAGCATTCTAGTAGCTGAAGTTTTTTTTTTCTTTGTCATGAACTTCAGCATTCTAGTAGCTGAAGTTTTTGTTCTCTTTGTGATGAACTTCAGCATTCTAGTAGCTGAAGATTTTTTTTTTTGCTGAGCTTCAGCATTCTAGTAGCTAAAGTTTTTGCTCTCTTTGTGATGAATTTCAGCATTCTAGNGTTTTTGGAAAAGTCAAGGTAAGCTAATTTATAGAGAAGTCTTTTTTTTCTGTGCTAATGTTATTTAGATTAATCATTGTTAGTAATTTTTTTCTAGGAATATTTTGATGAGAAGTTTCAAGAGTTGTTCAAGATTGTCGACAAATCAAATGGAACAGACGATGGCTCCATTATGAAGTCTCGACAATATGATAGGATGAATTACTCATTTGAGAATCTATCGGATATTAATGTTGCTCATGATGAAGCGCATGAAAATGTTACACCTGTGAGAGTGGATATTGAAGGAGATCAACGTGTTGAACAACAATTTAACAACGAACATCCCAGTGTTGATCGACCGAGCAAAGATGTAATTGATGAACAGTTATCAACTGTGAATGTTGGAAGCAAGAAAGGTGTAGATGATCATGTTGTTGATTATGAAGGAGATGCACCAAGTTGTGCTTTGGGCAGTGATCTTATAAAAGACAATTTGATTGGTGATGGAGCTCATGCACTTGTTGGTACTGAAGAACGGACATCGAGTGATGCGTGTACCAATATTGAGAGAGGTAATCCGTTTGCAGACGCACTATTTGCGCTGAAATCGCTTTGCTAGGTGAAGCGACATAGGAAATTTATAGTACAGGTATAAAAATTTTCTATATATATATATATATGATATATATATAGGTCATTTATTCGTCCCCCCTCTTTATGAACATGCAGTGGAAGTTAATACAACTGAAAAACTCTCTGATGATGCTGAATTTAATGAAGATAGAGTTGATAAAATGCTTTCAGAGAATACTCAAATGCTCCTTGATGTTGATGCACAATTGGATGAACCTGGAGCTGCTGATATCGACAAAAGCATGCAGGAAACCACAGTGCAAGACAAATGTCAAGGTATTCTATAGATCATGAATTTATTACATTTGATCCAAGTATATTTTTTACAGTTTGAAATTTAAATACTTTATTTTTTTGTATGTTTTTTGATTATTATTTAGAAGGATTGGATGCAGCTTCAAAAGAAATTGGTAAGATTATTCGGTTATATGAAAAAAGAGAAATACATCTATTCACATATGTTGGCTCACAAACAGGTGTGAATTGTATTTGTATTATCTTATAAAATTTAGTCAGTATTATTTAAATTATTTTTTTGCATGAAGATATATGCATATTTAACGCTAATGTAAGTGGATCCGTTGGAATTCACACACCATCTGTGCACTTAGACCAAATAGTTATTTTCTGCAATTCGATTACAAGTTGTTTTGTTTTGCCTAATGTGTGTTTTGTATCAGTTGTATTTATGTATATATTTTCATTGCTTTTGGAGATATCATCTGATGCATCACAACGTCTTCCAAATCCTAAGAGAAGGAATATTTCCATGTCTCCTAATGTTACGAGTGACACCAGTGATATTCTCAACTTCAACATATGTTCATTTTCAATTAGTAGTACAGAAGGGACTCGCTCTAAAGGCAATTCTGCTGATATTGTTGTTGGTGAAGAGAGACAAGAAGATTGTGAACAACAACGAGTTGGTCAAGGATATGCCACCATGGCCATGGAATTTCTCCCTGCTACTGAACAGCAGCAGTTAGCTGTGACGGAACAACAGGGAGTTGGTGAAGTAGGTGGTACCATGGCTGTGGAATCTTCCCCTACTGCTGAAATTCAGCAGCTAGTTGTGACGGAACAGCAGGAAGAGCAACCAAAAAGAAAAGCAGTTAAAAAAGAGAAAAGGATTCGTATGGAGAGTATTTGGTTGAAATCTCCTTATGTTGTTCCTAAACAAAAGCGAAGGGGGCAAGATTGGAAAGAAGGAAAAACTACACGAAGGTGTCCCTTCCATTATGTTAATCGAGACAGTGGAATTATCAGAAGATTTAATTACTGGTTGAAGAAGGATGATAGTGAATATAATTGCAATCCATTCAGATTAGCTAGAATGCCCATTCCAAAGTCATTCTTTACCGAGCTTGTGAATCCTAACTCTGATCTTTCGGATGAAGTAAGTTATTAAGTTTATTTTTTGATTTAGTTTTCAACTGTATTACTCAAAATCTCAGGTTATTTTTATAGTATAGAAAGCAGGACATAACTTCAGCTTATTTTTATAGTATAGAAAGCAGGACATAACTTAAGCATATTTTTAGTGCTGAAGTTTAGCAATAAAAACTAAAATTTCAGCTTGTTTATGCTGAAGTTTTTGGAAAATGAACTAAACAACTTCAGCATTTATGCTGAAGTTTTGACATGCAGTCTCTATTTATTTTTTCTAAACTTTTTAAATCAAACATGCTGCAGCTTTTTTAGATTAGTTCCTAAAACTTCAAACTCAATATGCTTAAGTTTTTGTCATGCAGTTTTGTAGTGCGTTTTTTTTTAAAATTTCATACTTATGCATGCTGAAGTTTATTATTTCACATATTTTCTCTTGTTGTTGTTCTATTGCAGCATATTGAAGTGGGCATATATTTCTTGCGAAAAAGATATTGCTATCACCTTCCAAGTTATTCAAAATCAAGATGTGCAATAACATATTTACTTTTGGATCAGTATATGACTAAGCTAGGTATTGTTCATCCTCCCGCTGACGAAAAGAAAAAAATTTTAAAAATGAGGGAAAAGTCAAAAATTAAATCAAAGAGAAAGAGGGCATCGAAAAAACAAGATGAACAGGCTTCTAAAGAAGAAGAGGAAGTGGTGTTTCAGGAACTTACAGAGTATACTTGGATTGATGATCAATCAACTGGTGAAATGGTGGTCAATTACGTAAGATGCACTGACCTCTCATGTGGTATATCATGGGCATGTGCTGAAAAAGTATTTTTTCCATTTCGACTTCCGCCAACAGGGAAGCAGACATCAACGCACTACTTTTTTGGAATTCTGAGCTTTAAAGAGAAAATTATATATGTGTATGATTCCTTAAAAAATATACCATATGAAAGTGCGTTTAAACATGTCGAAATTTATGCCCAGGTTGATACCACACTGTCTCAAATGCTTGGACTTTGCGTCACACAATAAAAGTTAGGCAGAAAATTATGTGGATAAATTTCAAATTATGTGGATGAAAACACCCCTACAGGGTAACAAGTACGTGTTTGGCATATCTTTTAACGATGCATCTTATGTTTATTATTTTTTCTTCTTGTGTTAACTATTCTTCAATTCTTGTTTCACGTATTTTTGTAGTGTTGATTGTGGTATATATACTCTTAAGTTCACGGATATGCGGTTGAAGAGAGAAGATGTCATGAATTTCAATCAAAGTCTGGCACTTACATTTAGGAGAGAATTGGTTACAAATCTGTGGGCTCATGCAATGTGAAAAAAGGAAAGCGACTATGATACTCCAGAAGAGAAATTAGGAGATGACTATGGAGAATATGAAGATACTCTGTGTGAATTTTTTTAATAGAGTATAACTTGTAAATGAAAAACAATTTTTTTCTTTTTATTAAAGTATATAAGTGAAAACTAATATCTTTTATCATAAATTTTTAGTATATTTTTTATGAAATTCAGCATGCTAAACTTCAACATGAAGTAAACTAATGAATCCAGGAAAAAACTTCAGTTTGTCTTGTGCTGAAGTTTTTACAACCTTACTAAAAAACTTCAGCTTGTCTTGTGCTGAAGGTTTTTCAAAAAGCTTTTTCTGATAAACTATTGAATACAGGAGAAAACTTCAGCATATAGAGAGCTAAAGTTTTTACAAATGAACTGATTAACTTCAGCTTCTTGTGCTGAAGTTTTTAAAAAAGCTCATGACAAAACTATAGAATTAAGGACAAAACTTCAGCATATGAGGTGCTGAAGATTTTACAAATGAACCAATTAACTTCAGCATCTTGTGCTGAAGTTTTTCATAAAGCTGTATTTTTTTAACTTGATACTTATATTTTTTACATTTACTAGTTTCACCTTCCACCTACTTATCTTATAACATTCAATGTCTCTGAACGTAAATCATTAAACAGACATGAAAAGTTACTTTTACATGTATAGATATTAAATTGACTAGGTGCACTCTTTGGCTATATAAACAATCTTTTCACTTGAAAATTTCATAGTCATCCACAGACTCAATTTATATTTCTTTAAATTTATATTCAATGATAAACAAGAAAGTGTTGACAAAGACATTCTTATTGGGTGTAGCAGGGAATTCGTGGGGAAGAAAAGATAATGAAGGAGACGTCCTGAAATTTCATATGTGAAGGAGACTGGCCACAGATTGTGGTACATGACAAACTCGAGTTCTGGGATATTTGTGATGCACCACAAACTGTGGCCAGTCTCCTTCACGCATGAAATTTCTGTACGTCTCCTTCATTATCTTTGCTTCCCACAAATTTCTAGATACACACCATTTAAGCATGTCTTTGTGATCATGGAAAGTGGAAACAAGATAGAAATTATGAAAGTCCAGAAGGGCAAGAAGGACATGACTATGCAGAATATAAAGAGACTTTGTGTGAATTTCTTTGAATAGAGAATAACTTGTAAATGAAAAACATTTTTTTTCATTTTTTTTCAAGGATGTAAGTGAAAACGAATTTGGATTTTGTGAATATAAATTAATTTGTGTGAATTATGTGTTCTCTGTCTTTTAAATTTTTCTTCTATTCGGATTATCAAATAAGATAGTGCTGAAGTTTTTATAAATGAACTAATGAACTATAGAATGCAGGGACAAAAACTTCATCTTAGAGAGTATTGAACTTTTTACAAATGAACTAATTTACTTCAGCATCTTGTACTGAAGTTTTTCATAAAGCTCATGACGACTAAACTATATAATACAGTTCAGCACGTAGGGTGCTGAAGTGTTTGCTAATGAACTAATTTACTTCAGTATCTTGTGCTGAAGTTTTTCATAAAGCTCATGACGACTAAACTATAGAAGCAGGTAATAAAAACTTCGGCACCTAAGTTGCTGACGTGTTTACAAATGAACTAACTTAGTTCAGCATCTTGTGCTGAAGTTTTTCATAAAGCTCACGACGACTAAACTATAAGATCCAGTAATAAAAACTTCAGCACATTAGGTGCTGAAGTGTTTACAAATAAACTAATTTATTTCAGCATAAGATGCTGAAGTTTTTCATAAAGCTCATGACGACTATAGAATACAGTGATAAAAACTTCAGCACGTAAGGTGCTGACGTGTTTACAAATGAACTAACTTAGTTCAGCATTTTGTGCTGAAGTTTTTCTTAAAGCTCATTCGACTAAACTATAGAATCCAGTGATAAAAACTTCAGCACATTGGGTGCTGAAGTGTTTACAACTAAACTAATTTACTTCAGCATAAGATGTTGATGTTTTTTGTAAAGCTCATGACAACTAAACTTCAGCATATTTTTTTAAATTGATACTTATCTTTTTCGCATTTACTAGCTAGTTTTTCTCTTTTATCACCTACTTATCTTACATTTACATTTATTGTCTGAAAATTTATGAGGCTGAAGTTAATTTATTACTGTACAAAAACTGTGGACAGGCTGAAGTAACATTTACCACTTACTTATTTTACCACCTACTTATCTTTCACATTGAATTTCTCTGAACGTAAAACAGTAAAACATACCTGAAAAGTTACTTTTACATTTATAGATAATAAATTGATTAGGTGCACTCTTTGGCTATATTAATAATCTCTTCACTTGAAAATTTAATAGTTATCCATAGACTTCTATCATATTTCTTTAAATTTATATTCATGCTTAGTCTTTCATCTCTTTTTGAAGAAAGAATGTATGTTGCAAGTGGAAGTAGGAAGCTTTTAATGGAAGAAATTATGCATAAGTGGGATAGTTTGAAGTCTGATTGGAACAATAATGTACCAATGTGTAACCTTATCCAAAAGTGGGATCAAATAAAGGCTGATTGGGAAATAATCATACCAAAGTTTATTGTCGATGAATCATTCCAGCACAGGATTAACCTTGAACGTAGTTGTCAAGGTTATCCAAGCTCATTTGAGAATTGTCCAGCAGAAGAAAAGAATATGTCATGTCTCCTATTTTCTAGTCATGGAGATATTCATTCCCCTGGGGGATCTTCAAACCTTAGATGATTCTCCATCAGTAGCACATATTCCTCTTCATTCCCCTATGTGTCATGTCTATCGTTTTCTAGTCATAGAGACGTTCATTCCCCTGGGAGATCTTCGATTCTTAGATGACTCTCCATCAGTAGCACTTATTCTTCTTCATTCCCCTTATTCGCCTACCATGTAGCCTTCTATAAATTGGGTTTGTTGTTGTTGTTGTTGTTGTTGTTGTTTTTGTTGTTGTTGTTGATTGTAATTGGTAGTGAAAATAAAATGAATTGTGTGAATAATGTTATCTCTGTCTTTTAAATTTTTCTTCTATATTCATTATCAAATACGTTTGTCTATTTAGTCTTAGGTTAACAATATGCTGAAGTTTTTGCAAATATAGTAATTGACTATAGAATCCAGGGACAAAAAGTGCAACATAGGGGGTACCAAACTTTTTAAGAATTAACTTATTAAACTATTGAATCCAGGCATAACAACTTCAGCACAGTGGTTGCTGACGTATTAAAGAATGAACTAATTTACTTCAGCATCTTGTGCAGAAGTTTTTCATAAAGCTCATGTAACGACCCGACCGGCCGTTTTGAGCTCTAGTGCATCATTCAGCGGTTTGATGTCATGAGCAGCTCTATTTCAGGTATTATGACCCGTGGGCGTGGTCGGAATTGAATTCCAGGAAGTTTAGAATTGATTTGGAAAGGAAATTCTCATTTCAGAAGCCTTAAGTTGGAGAAACCAACTAAGATTGGAATTTTGAGTAAACGATCTCCGAATCAGGGTTTGAAGGTTCCAACAGGATCGTATGATGATTTTGGACTTGAGTGTATGCCCAGATCAGGTTTTGTATAACCAGGGAGCGTTTCAGCGTATATTATGGAAGTTAGCATTTTTTAAGGATTTCATGAATTTGGGGTTGAAGTGCATGTCAGTGAGATTGATGTCCGTTTGGGATTTCGAGTCTGCAAATGGCTCCGTATGGTGATTCTGGAATTGGGAGCGCGATCATAAGTGAATTTGGATGTCCGTAGGTCATTTTGGAGTCATTTGACTAAAGATAGAAATTTGAAGGTTTTTGAGAAATCCGGCCGGAAGTGAAAGTTTTGATATCGAGGTCAGAATACGATTCCAGAAGTTGGAGCAGGTTCGTAATGTTGAATATGACTTGTGTGCATAATTTGAGGTCAATCGAGCGTGATTTGATAGGTTTCGGTGTCGGATGTAGAAGTTTGAAATTCTAAGTTCTTAAAGAATTGGATTTGAGTACGATTCGTAATTTCGGCGTTGTTTGATGTGGTTTGAGGGCTCGAGCAAGTTCGTGTCATGTTGTGGGACTGAGTCGTGTGTTTGGACGGGGTATCGGGTGTGTTCCGGGTTGGTTTCGGGTCATTTCGGAGTGATTTGTTCTTGCTGGTTTCTGGTGCTGCAGGTGTTCTGTGCGATCGCATCCGTAGTTGTACGATCGCGGAGAGGAAATTGAGGGATGAAAAATTTGGCCTATGCGATCGCGGGTTCTGGTATGCGATCGCGGTGAAGGGCTGGGCAGGCTTGTGTGATCGCATGCGGGGAGCTGCGATCGCGGATAAGGAATTTGGAAGGGCTACTGGTTGGCTTATGCAATCGCAGGAGGTGCAATGCGATCGCGTAGAAGGCTGGGGCTTGGCCTCTGCAATCGCGAAGGCATTCCCGCGATCGCAGAGAGGAAAGATCTGGGCAGTGTTGTTTAAAACGGGATTTTTGTCAATTCTCTTTCATTTTTCAAAAAGCTATGGGCGGATTTGGAGAGCTTTTCAAGAAGGATTCCATCAAGCTTCAGAGGTAAGAGGATTCTACTAATTTCTAAGATTAATACAAAGTTATTACATGGTTTTGATGTGAAATTGGTAGAGAAATTGCGGTTTTTGGAAGAAAAACCTAAAAAATGTAACTTTGGATTTAAGCCACGAATTGAGCATGAATATTTGAGAAATTTATATATTTGAGTTAGTAAGGCTATGGGTAGAATGTGCCTTCGAGAAATTTTGGATTTCGGGCACGTGGGCCCGAGGTTATTTTGGTCATATCACTGAGCGGAGTTGGGAAAATATATAATCTGAGTTCGTTTTGAGTATTAGGATGAATTTCCATTGCTTTGTCATTTATGTGGTAGTTTCGGAGCGTTATGCGTATGTTGGAGTCATCGGAAGGGCTTGGAAGCCGGTGTGGGAATTTCGGAGCGAGGTAAGTTTCCTTTCTAACTTTGTGAAGGGGAATCTTCCCCCTAGGTGAATTAATTCACTACATGCTATTCTTCGGGGGCTACGTACGCACGAGATGATGGGAGTCCGTGCGTAGCTACTATTATGCCATGTCCGGGTAGCCTAGGACCCACTAATATGCTTTATGTGTGTACATGTAACCCTGCCTGTATCATTGAACTGCTAATATGACCGAAAACGTAATTAAATGTTTAAAAGAAAGCTAGAGATCATATTGTTAACCTTCTAAAAAGAGAATTTGTTTCCGCTGTGAATATATGTGTACCTGGACTAGGTTGTATCATAGAATATCATTTAACTTGAAAGATGAGTTTCAAAACAAGATTTCAAAACCTATATTACATGTTTCTTTTAAAAAGGATTTTCACCACTTTCCTGCGAAAACCTACTTCTTGATAAAGATGAGGATGTATTATGTGAATGTGTGTACATATGAGCACTGAGTCGCATGTATGATTCGTGAGCAGGCTAGCCTTATTATTTTTATGTTGACCGCGTCGCATGATCGATTCGCGAGCGGGGAAAATAGATACATCTATGGTTCGAGCCAGTCGACCCCTCGACAGTGCACAATTTAGTATTGTTGGTCCGCGCCGTTCGACCCCCGGCATTGCTTGCGCATGATATTTGTTGCATTGTTGCTATGAGATTTGCCTGATTATTGACCTGAAATGTTAAATTGTCGATTGAAATGACAAAGACTTAAAGTTATTAAAAAGGACTTTTTGGAAGAAGTTGTTCCTTCCGTTGATTTATTATTACCTGATTAAATCACCATGTTGATTAATTGTGAATATGACGAAGATATAAAGTTTTAAATGTGAACGAAATTGAAAGATGTTTGAATCCTGTTTTATAAACTGTCTATGATAAAAACCATGATTAGTGTCACTCTTAAATATTTTAAATGGACCTTTAGTAAGTGTTTAAATTGACCTCTCGTCACTACCTCTCTGAGGTTAGACGGACGACTTACTGAGTACACGTTATTTTTGTACTCATACTACACTTATTGTACATTTTGTTGCACAGGTACCTACATAGCATAATGGTTGATTTGGAGACTTGGACGGGCTGCATCATCCGGAGGCGTTCCGTAGCTGACAGAGTCCCCCTCCTACCGTATTATTATTATTATTTTAAATCTCTTGTCCAACTTGTATTTCAGACAAGTTTTGTAGTAAATGTAAAATTCTTAGAAGTTGCTCATGTACTTGTGACACCGGATTCTGGGATATGTATTGGGATAATTGTTTAAGTGAAATCTTAGATCACTGTTTTTAAATAACAGGATTTTACTTGTTGTTGCATTTTAATTTACGAAAAATTTATTTACTTGATTATGAAATGCAAGAAAAGGCAACGGTTTCGGAAATGTTAAAACATGAATGTGTTCATCTAATTAAGGATTTGGCTTGCCTGAAAGTGGTGTCCGGCGCCATCACGACCTATGGATTTTGGGTTGTGACAGCTCATGATGGCTAAACTATAGAATACAGTGATAAAAACTTCAGTGCGTAAGGTGCTGACGTGTTTACAAATGAACTAACTTAGTTCAGCATCTTGTGCTAAAGTTTTTCATAAAGCTCATGACGACTAAACTATAGAATCCAGTGATAAAAACTTCAGCACATTAGGTGCTGAAGTGCTTACAAATGAACTAATTTACTTCAACATAAGATGCTGTAATTTTTCATAAAGCTCATGACGACTAAACTATAGAATCCAGTGATAAAAACTTCAGCACATTAGGTGCTGAAGTGCTTACAAATGAACTAATTTACTTCAACATAAGATGCTGAAATTTTTCATAAAGCTCATGACGACTAAACTTCAATATATTTTTTTAAATTGATACTTATCTTTTTTCGCATTTACTAGCCACTTTTTGTCTTTTATCATCTACTTATCTTACATTTACATTTATTGTCTGAAAATTTATGAGGCTGAGGTTATTTTATTACTGTACAAAAACTGTAAAAAAATTGAGTGGTTTGTACTTCAGCAATATATAAAAGAGTGCAAGAGTTTTTTTTGTTATTTGTACGAAAACAATCACATTTGAAATATATCATACAAAAATAAAAGTCTAAATTCTGACCAAGAATTATTGAACGTTGGAGTATTTTTCAGCGTGTTTCTTCGAATATGAATGAGGTGCTGGAGAAGATAAGCAAGTTGTTCTATTATGCCCAATTTGTTTACATCGACTGCATTTAGTAGACTTTCATGGTACTGATTCAGTCGCTGGCATATGCCTCTTATTTTGTCTTCTTCCTTGTAAAATCTCCACATCGGGAGGCTTTGTGATCTCAAATTCTACATTTGGTGGAATATTCCATGATTTTTGATCTCTCACAGTATTCACATATCCTTCATATGTTTTGAACCACGTTTACTTTGAATACCAATTTGAGCAGTAATCAGATTTTTGCAAATATCTCTTATTAATAATAGCAATTGCATGTGGACAGGGCAATTCATCAAGTTGGAATTCCAAGCAGTCACAAGTTCTTCTTTTTAAGTCCACAATGAATTCGATTCCTTCACTATTAATTCTAAACAGCATTGAATCAAGGTTGAACACCTAAGAAGGAATAGAAATTAAGATAAACTATATTAGTGTATTATTGATTCAAAAAGAAAAAGTATGAAGTTTTTTATATGTAAGCAGTAAATCATTGCAGCAGATATAAAAAACAGAAGTAATTTTGCTGAAGTTTTTCGAAAAGATCATTACTACAGAACTATAAAATCAAGGACAAAACTTCAACATATGGTGTGCTGAAGTTTTTACAAGTGAGAGAATTAACTTCAGCATCTTCTGCTAAAGTTTTTCATAAAGCTCATAACGACAAAACTATAGAATCTAGGGACAAAACTTCAGCATGGTGGGTGTTGACGTTTTTACAAATGAACTAATTAACTTCAGCATATTGGGTGCTGAACAAAAAGCTCATGACGACAAAACTATAGAATCTAGGGACAAAACTTCAGCTAGTATGAAGTTTCTTATATGTAAGCAGTAAATCACTGTACCAGATATAAAAAGCAGAAGTGATTATGCTATAGAGAAAACATGCTGAAAGTAAATCCTGAAGTTAATAAATATACTCACAATCATTTTGCAAGCCAAGTCCATCTTCTTAGTCATCTCTTCTTCTGCCCATATTGATACTTTGTAAAAAGTTTCATTTGCTTTTTTCCTCCGTTCGTAAAACCACTCTCCCAACTTTTCTTGGATGTAATCTAACATTCTTAAAATAGGCATTTCTCTCACTTTTAGTAACACAGAATTCATTGATTCTACAATGTTTTTTGTCAGCATATCATAACGTCGTCGTAGGAACCACGATCGAGCCCATCTTTTTGGAGGCTCTTCCATTATGTAATTGTATATTTTCTTGTCCACACTTTTGAGTTGGGACATTAACTTATTAAAATCTTCACGTTTGTATGACCTTGCAGTGCTTTAAAAAAGATTTATTACCATGGATTTTGCATGTCATTGCTTTAAATTTTTCTCAAAGTGATAGAGGCAGATACCATGGTGAGCTTCAGGATAAACTTTTCTAATCCCATTTGCAATTGACTGGTTTCTATCTGACAAGAAAACCAGTTCATGACGGACTTGAACTGTTTTTGTCATTTCTCCGAAGAACCAAATGTATGCCTCATTGTTTTCTGATTATGCTACACCAAAAGATAGAGGAAATATTTGATTATTTTCATCCTTTGATACAACAACAAATAGAACACCATGATATTTTGACTTTAAAAATGTTGCATCTACTGCAATAACAGGTCTACAGTATGACCAACCAACTATTGATGTTGCAGGAGCAAAGAACATGTAACAAAACATGTACATTGAAACACAAAAAAAATAAATCATAAGGTGTGAAGTTTAACTTTAGGCTGATGGTTGGTATTTGTTTTGCTTACCGATTATGCTCATCTCTTTTTATGCTTGTGTACGTTCCTGGGTTTCTATGCACCATCATGTGTAGGTATGAATGAAGAATCTGATAGTTCTCTTCCGGTGTTCCCCTTATGCAAGCAATAGATTTTTGAATAGCGCGACATGCCTTGTGATAGCCAATGTCAATTCCAAATTTATTTTTCATTTCATTTTCTACAAAGGCTGGTGTAACCTCTATCTTTTTGTCTCGAACATGTTCTAAAATTTGTTCACTTATAAAATTTGATGTAGCATGCTTCTGATCTGATTTTCTTGCAACAACTGAGAATTAATGGTTGTTATGTTTTATCACCCTGAAAAGTGTGGAATTTTTTATTCTGGTAGCACGCACAATCCAACCACATTTCTCCTCAATGCATTTCAGCTCATATCTCTTTGAACATGATCTAACAGCTATGAATTCAACCTTTTGGTTTATCTCCAAGCTGTAGAAAAATTTAGTCATATTTTCCTTGTTCTCAAAAATTGATCCTACTCTTACTTCCTCAGGCAATGCATCATGCCTAAGTATTTTACATGGTGGAGATTCTTTCAGCTTTCCCCCCACTCTTTTTCTTGATTTCTTAGAGGCGCTAGAAGTTTCAGCAATTTCATCAATTGTATCTGATGTTACCGATATTAATTCTATATTTTCTTCATCTTCGTTGTTGCTTATCATTGCAGAAGGTAACAAATTTTTTTGTTGGTTTGTGTGTTGGTTGTCAATTTGCATTACTAGCTACCCTTCTTCTTCTTGCTCATTTACAAATTGGTATAAATTTATTGGAGGAGGGGTGATTGTTGTAGCATTCTATATTCTGAAGCAGATGTAATGTTAGAAAGTTGTTGCTCATTGTCTACTGCTACTATTGGCTGCCCTAGTTCATGTTGATAATCACCAAATTGTTCTGAAACTGCTATACTGTCAAGAGATTGGTTGAATGTTGCAGATTCTGAACCACCTATACCGTGAGAAATACGTTGTATTTTTTCGATGACAAAATAATAATTCTTGTAGGCTGAATCAGTTGTGAGCAAATGTATACAAGTAATGAGTTCTTCGTCTGAAGTTACAAGCATACCTTTGCTTGTATTTAGTTTGATATCAAACATATCTTTGCGGAATATCTGTTTGAATCAATATTTGTAACTTCACTAATTTTTTTCATGCAAGAATTGAATGATACTTGTTTATTAATAAGAACAAGTTTTGTATCATGATCCAAGTATTTGAAGTCAGTAGTCCACCTCCCATTGAAATTAAGTACAACGCAAATTGAACTCATCCTAGAGAAGCATGTTTAGTGACAAGTATTAGGATAAGAATTTAATTATGAAAAAAACTGAAGTTTGAGCAAATGTACTAGAGAACAAAGCTCATGAAAAAACTGATTAATGTAGGACAAAAGTTAAGCACAAACTATATTTAACTTGAGCATGGAGGAGAAAATTACATAACACAGGAGAAAAACTTCAGCACATTCAGTGCTGAAGTATTAGCAAATAAACTAAAAAACTTCAGCATATTGTGCTGAGGTTTTTGGAAAAGGTCATGACAAAACTATTGTATCCAGGAGAAAACTTCAGCATCTGAAGAGCTGAAGTATTAGCAAATGAACTAAAAAACTTTAGCACAAGATGCTTATGTTTTTTTTTTGAATGTCTTTTTGCGCTTTTTTTAATATTATTTTTCTATAAAATCAAAAAATACCTTAATTAAAGAAAAACCTCAGCATTTATGCTGAAGTGTTTGGAAAATGAACTTAACAACGTCAGCATGTATGCTGAAGTTTTTGAAAAAACTCATCAAAAAACTATAGAACGCAGTACATAACTTAAGCATATTATTAGTGCTGAAGTTTAGCCAAAAAAAAAATTCACCTTGTTTAGCAAATAAAGCAAAAAATTCACCTTGTTTAGCAAATAAACCAAAAACTTTAGCAAAAAGTTATTAAAACCCTTAATTAGAGGAAAACTTCAACAGTTATTCTGAAGTGCTTAGAAAATCAACTAAATAACTTCAGCATATATGCTGAAGTCTTTGGAAAAACTCATCGAAAAACTATAGAAAGCATGACATAACTTAAGAAAATTATTAGTGGTGAAGTTTAGCAAATAAAAGCACATTCAGCAAAAACTTATTAGAGTTAAGCATATTTTTTAGAAAAAAACCTTAATTAAAGGAAAACTTCAGCATGTTATGCAGTCCAAAACTTCGTCATTGAAAATTTCAGGTATCATGAAGATCAATCAGATTCGAAAACTTACAATTTAAATTTTTGAATTTGGGTCTGGTTCAAATTTCTGGTTTGGGAGAGGAGATCTAAGAAGAGACGGGGTGATGAAGGAGGATCGGTAAAGTATTTTGTGCGTGATTCAAATCGTAAAGTGTTTTTATATGTTTTGTCAGGGGTAAAATGGTCATATTAGTGTGAATTTTTTGTCAGCTGACTATCAAATCAATAATTTATAAAAATAAAATATTGGTTAAAAGATGACTGTTATATAAGGTATGGCTGCAAATCAGCTTTATTTTCAATCTCATTTTAGCCCACCACTTACACCCTCACCTGGGCCCACTCTCTTGAACCCTTAGAAGACATAACAACACCCCTTCTTCAAAAAAAAAAAAAAAAGAAACCCCCTCCTAAAAAAAAAAAAAAAAAGAGACCCCCCCCCAAAAAAAAAAAAAAAAGAGACCCCCCCCCAAAAAAAAAAAAAAAAGAGACCCCCCCCCAAAAAAAAAAAAAAAAGAGACCCCCCCCCAAAAAAAAAAAAAAAAGAGACCCCCCCCCAAAAAAAAAAAAAAAAGAGACCCCCCCCCAAAAAAAAAAAAAAAAGAGACCCCCCCCCAAAAAAAAAAAAAAAAGAGACCCCCCCCCAAAAAAAAAAAAAAAAGAGACCCCCCCCCAAAAAAAAAAAAAAAAGAGACCCCCCCCCAAAAAAAAAAAAAAAAGGGGCAGGGCGGCCATTCTTCTTCTTCACTCTCACCTTCATCGACCAAAACATACACTCACACACCTAGAAACAGAAAAAAAAAAAAAAAAACGGAAATTCCTCCATCACTGCAAGCAGCTCCACTCAATTCCTCCATCCTCGATCTTCCTTCTCAAAATCAAAAAGAGATAACACATGCACACTCCACTTCAATATCTGCTATTTTCTGCTACTACGTTGTTTTGCAAAGAAAGTTGTTTCTTCCGATTCAATCTTAATTTGAGAGATGGGTTTGGATGTGATTTCCCTATTTGAACTCGAGATGAGTTGTCAGTGAGTGTCGTGGTTCGGCTCGCGATTCTTGTTGCTGAGATTTCGGGTCTTTGCCGAGCTCGGGTCACGGTTCACTTTTCCGACGTATTTCCGGTCCAGATCTGGTGCTAACGTCCATTTGCTCACTGTGCGTCCTAACATTCTTGAGTTTAATTCGTTTTGAAATATTTATAAAATCACAGATTTTTTATGTTCTGTATGTATATGTTTAAGATTTGCCATAAAGACAAATAGATTTGGATATGTTTGTTTCTTTATTTATTGAACTGTGTGATTTAGATTTACATAATTTAAGTATAAAACTCCATCTTTGTGCCAAGATTCAGATTAGTCCACTACATAGTTTCCATTATCGATTCTTTTGATGCGGTTCCTGAGCCGACGGTAATTGTGTTGTGAATCGCAGGTGCTTTCACGCTACGCGATTTATAATGTGTGCTAAAATCATAAATTTAAATTCGGAGGTGAATTCATGTGATCCGACTATAACTTCGAACACTAATAATAAAATAAGTATATTGTAAATTGCGGATATAGTTTCTGTGGCGTGATTTATAATGTGCACAAAAATAAACGAGTGCGCGACATCACGACTTGTTCAAACAATTTCCATAAATTACGGACCTCTTAAAATTAAATGTCATATTAGGAAATCAACTTATGTGCATTGTATTTTGCTTTAGGAGCAATTAATAAATAATAAATTATCGTGACTATGGGTACGATTTTCGTGGCATAATCATAGATACATAACTCCAAAATTCGAGTGTACGCTGGTGTGACTCGACTCTTAATTTCAAATGATTAAAATAAACATGTTGTAGAATCGTGAGTATGGTTCCCGTGACATGATTTGCGATGTGTACAAAATAACAAGTGTGCGTCACCGCGACTTGTTTAAATAAACTCCGTAATTTTTTTTAAAAAATAATTCAAAGCAGCTAGAAGTTAAAATGCACAATAGGTTTAAAACATGTAATAAAACAGTTAATTTGGCCAATTATTAATGCTTGAGCGACCGTGCTAAAACTACGGAACTCGGGAATGCCTTACACCTTTTCCTGGGTTAACAGAATTTCTTACCCAAATTTTTGTATTTCGCGGACTGTAATACATAGTCAAACTTTCTCGATTCGGGATTTTAAACCGGTGACTTGGGACACAATAAATTATTCCAAGTGGCGACTCTAAATTTGAATAAATAATCCCGTTTCGATTATTGTCACTTTAATTGGAAAAACTCCCCAATGCCCCTTGGCGAGAAAAAGGAAGTGTGACAGCTCTGGCGACTCTGTTGGGGACAAGAACCCAGAATCTCTTATTTTGGGTTCAGAATTCGAGCTTGGAATAGCTGTTATGATTGGCCTTTTAGATTGTCTGATTTTTTTTACGTATTTGAGCCTAATGTGCTAAATGCCATTTTTTTTACCGCTTTGATATTGGATGATCTGTATATAAATTGCTACGAAACCTTTCTTCTCTCTGAGTCTTCTAAATCTTCTGGGAAGTGTGCACTTCGCGTGACTTCTTTTCTCTTAGAGTCATATCCTAATTTAAGAACGAGGTTCAGACAAGTTGCAAAGCCGGTGAAGCTTCTATATTCCCGGTACGCTGTCCCCCTCCTCCCCCCTCCCCCCGGTTCGAGTTGTCCGCTCGGGTAAGCCAGGTCTAGAACAATACACACAGGATTCAAAACTAGAATAACATAGCCTCATTCCAGACTCTAATAGGAACGTTTGTTTGCATCACATGCATTTGACTTTGGTAATTCAACACAGGGGTTGAGTCCGTCTAGGAGAGGTGTACCCCAAATGAAAATGCCATCTTGATGCATCTTATGTGCTACTTTTGTATCTGTTTATTTCGGCTTGCATATTGACCGGCTTATAGAATAGGAAAATAAAATCAAAAAGAAAAAAACCAAGAGTGAGAGGTATGTTTTCGAAATCCGAAACTCTGTCTAAAAAAAAGAGAAAGAAATTAAGTGAATGTTTTCAAAAGTCATATTTCCCTGGTTCCGTCAAAAATGGTAGAACTACTCAGGTCTGATTCTCGCCGGATGTGAGATACGTAGGCAAACCTTATCGGTTCCGTGAGCATGTGATTTTACTTATCATATAATCCTATAAAAATCTCAATAAAATAATTGATTTTATGGATTTTTGTTAAATTTTAAATACTATTTATGAATTTATTTTGTTACATTACGCGGCCGTGATTCGTCTTATAAACATGTGAATAATTTAATTAGGTGAATAACTCTTAATTATTATTTAAATAATAGCGAAATATAAGTTACCTGATATAAAATAGGTTAATGTTTAATTTTTGGTTTAATCACTTTTTCCTTTAACAAAATTATGAAATTGAACTAGGAGTAAATAAAATGGTATGATTTTTAATTAGTTAACCAAATACTAGNGGTGTGAGCATGTGATTTTACTTATCATATAATCCTACAAAAATCTCAATAAAATAATTGGTTTTATGGATTTTTGTTAAATTTTAAATACTATTTATGAATTTATTTTGTTACATTACGCGGCCGTGATTCGTCTTCTAAACATGTGAATAATTTAATTAGGTGCATAACTCTTAGTTATTATTTAAATAATAGCGAAATATAAGTTACCTGATACAAAATAGGTTAATGTTTACTTTTTGGTTTAATCACTTTTTCCTTTAACAAAATTATGAAATTGAACTAGGAGTAAATTAAATGGTATGATTTTTAATTAGTTAGACAAATATTAGGATTAGAACTAATTATTACATGTTTAGTCTTAATTTAGGATAATTTAATTGATAGGATGAATTATATAGACCCTGACCAAAATTGCCCAGGCCCAAGCCATTTTCGCTCAACCCAGCCCAATCCTTACACCCGGCCTGGCCCAGCACCTGATCCCAAAACGACCCCGTTTAGATTATGACAAATCCCAGCCGTTGATCTCTTTTGATCTAACGGCTGGGAACTCCCTAATTTCCCAGCATATAAATGTCTGAAGCTTCCCCCCCACCCCCCATTTCACTTCGAAGCCTTACACCCTCTTTCCACCCCGTCTTTCACCTCTNCCTGATCCCAAAACGACCCCGTTTAGATTATGACAAATCCCAGCCGTTGATCTCTTTTGATCTAATGGCTGGGAACTCCCTAATTTTCCAGCATATAAATGTCCGAAGCTCCCCCCCCCCAACCCCCCAGTTCACTTCGAAGCCTTACACCCCCTTTCCCCACCGTCTTTCACCTCTCTAGAGACCAGCCGGTCTCCGCCTTCCTCCGCCTTGCTCCGCCGACCAGAAATCGCCTAACCTNTCCACCCCGTCTTTCACCTCTCTAGAGACCAGCCGGTCTCCGCCTTGCTCCGCCGGCCAGAAATCGCCTACCGGCGGCGGAGCTCAACCAAATAACACCAAAACTTCACTAGACAATCCTCTCTTTCCCCTAAACCCCGTCTTACCATTACTTTCACCAAAAAAGAGTATTTTCATATCTAAAAAGCTCAAAACCCTAAAAACTCGTCCCTGCCGATTCAGAGAACCTCGTTGGCTCAGACTTACGTGAGTCACTTTCTCTTCACAAGAACAAGTGATTCACGTGGTTCGATTCAATTTGAAGCCACCGAAATCCGGCCAGAGTTGTTATAATCGACTGGTACCCCTCCCCTTTGTTTTCTTTAAATACTTGTGCATTAAAACAAGTCACCTATTTTAGTATTAAAGTTTTCTAATTACTGTTTCTTTTGTTGGATTAATTGCTTAGAATTCCTAGGTTTTCTGTTTATTTCCTTCCTAAATGGTGTTTCAAATTTAGTTACAGGCTGTTTGTTTAACTAACTTAGTTTTAGGTTTTCCGATTTTTCTTTTTTGTTCCCCTAAGCTAAATCATTGAGTTATCTACATATGTTAATTAATGGACTTTCATCATAGATAATCATGATTGATTAGCTGTTTAATCGAATCCTTAGGTCGATGAGTGCATGTGTTAATTGCTATTGTGAGTATTTTTTCTGTTTCTTCTTGTGAAAAACAGTATAACGGCCATTATGTGTATTAATCACCAATGATTCGCTCATGTGTTGCTTAAGGATGGTTTAAAATAATAAATTTGAGTTAGCCCCTGATTTTGTTGCCTTAAGCTTATGATTATTAGTCACACTTAGGTATAATTATAGATTAACCTAGTTTCGACTCTTAGGTTAGATTGGCACATTTAATCATCCTAAACAAACTGCCTCCTAGTCACAAAACGACCTAGATTAATTTCTGGCCTAGTTAACTCCTCATGAGCCATTAGGTGGTTATATGTGAGTCAATTAGAATCTTGATTCAATCAATGGGAAGTTAATTATGCTTAACTACTTAAGCTTAAGTTAGAAACTAAGATAAGTCGTAGTGTAGGTTATTAACTAAGACTAATGACTCAGCCTCTCGAATTACTTGAATCAATCTAATTCCTAACTTAGACAAATAATTAAGCTAATTACATG
>ML399271.1:0-34406 GCA_005239525.1 Nicotiana knightiana | reverse complement strand
AAGAATCAAATCTAAAATAACTTGCATAATTAAACTACAAAGTAAGGAAGAAAATATGTACAAAATTGGTGTTTTGCCTTTGATCCACTCTAATCTAGAATCTCTCTCTATCTCCCCTTGTAGTTGTGTTTTAGGAGTCTATTTATAGGTTTAGGGTGAACCCTAACCGTGTAGGAGACTTCTATTTCAATTGGAAAACACTTAAACCCGTCAAAACTCGATTTCTGGCCGACTGGGGACCCTGGCGTTTGGACCCAAACGCCTGGCTAACGACAGGCTAGGGCTGGCATTTCAGCCCAAACGCCTGGCTAACGCCAGGGTAGGGCTGGCGTTTCAGCCCAAACGCCTGGCTAACGCCAGGTAGGGTCAGGGTGTTTGGCTCTGTCGCCCGGCTATCGCCCGGGTGTCTCCTTTCGCGTATCTTTCGACGTATTTGCATCTCTTTAGCTCCGTTTCCATCTCCACTTCACCTACACATGAAATAAACTCCATTAAGCACATAACAAGTGTATTTTTATCATTAATGCGCATAAAATGTAAGGTATATCACATGTTAAACTATGCAATTTAGTCTCGCATCAAGCACCCCATAGTGATACACTCGGTCTTATAAACCCCTTAGCCAACAACTCCTCTAGCTGCTCCTTCAACTCCTTCAACTCCTTAGAAGCCATACAGTACAGGGAATGGAAATAGGCTGAGTATCTGGAGCTAAATCAATGCAGAAATCAATATCACGATCCGGAGGCATGCTTGGAAGGTCTGAAGGGAATACATCAGCAAACTCTCAAACAACTGGCACTGAATCAATCATCGAGACTCGGCGGTGGTGTCCCGCACATAAGCAAGATACGCCAAACAACCCTTCTCGATCATATGTTGAGCCTTCGGGAAGGAAATAACTCTACTGGCTGCACTAACCAAGGAACCTCTCCACTCCAACCTAGGCAACTCAGGCATGGCCAAAGTAACCGTCTTGGCATGGCAATCCAAGATGTCATGATGAGGAGATAGCCAATCCATGCCCAGGATAATCTCAAAATCAACCATATCGAGCAATAGGAGGTCCGCTATAGTCTCGAACCCACAGAATGTGATCACACAAGATCGATAAATCCGGTCTACCACTACAGAATCAATAACGAGAGTGGATACATATATAGGAGAACCCAAGGACTCACGAGGAGCATCCAGAAAACAAGCAAACAAGGCTGACACATATGAATAAGTAGATCCTGGGTCAAATAACACTGGTGCCTCTCTACCACATACTGAAATAATACTTGTGATCACGGCATCTGAGGCTACTGCATCTGCTCGAGCCGGAATAATATAGAATCTGGCTGGAGTACCTGAAGACTGACCTCCGCTGGACTGAATAGGAGCTAGCTGAGCTCCCCCTACCTGGCCTCCACCTCTGGGACAACCTCTACCAGCCTGTCCTCCACCTCTAGGTGGACGGGGCGCCGGTGCTGAGAATGAAGGCTGGTAACTCTGCTGAAAAGCCTTTCCCCTAAGCCTGGGACAAGTCCTCCTCTTATGGCCTGAATCCCCACAATCATAACACCTCACTGGAGGCATGGCCTTCTGCCCTGAAGAAGACCCCTGAATAGCTGGGGGGCGATGAGAACTCTCTAGCATGGCACTGAAGTAAGGACTAGGAGACCTCTGATGACCTGAATATCCGCCGAAGGGACCTTGAATAGCTGGTGGGAGGTAAGAACTCTCCGGCATGGCGCTGAAATAAGGTCTCATTGGAGCACCACGAGGAGGTGGTGGAGGAGTTGAATATGGAGGCCTGCTGGGCTGGCCTCTACCTACCTGACCTCTACCCCCAGCTGGGGCACCTCTGAAATCTCTAGAAAATCTAGCTCTCTTGTCCTGCTGACCCTGCTCTCTGCTCCTCGATCGGTAACCCTCAATCCAGCGAGCTATCTCAACCACAAGCTGATAAGGAGTACACATCTCCACCTCTCGGGCCATGTTGGCCCTAATACCTGAGTGTAGACCAGCTACAAACCTCCGCACTCTCTCGGCATTAGTAGGAAGAATCATAAGTGCATGGCGGGACAACTCCGAAAACCTGGCCTCGTAGTCTGTCACTGACATCTGTCCCTGCTCCAGCTACTCAAACTGGTACCGCAGCTCTTCCCTCTCGGAGGGTGGAATATACCTATCCAGGAATAGCTGAGTGAGCTGCTCCCATGCCATAGTAGGGGAACCTGCTGGCCTACCAAGGATAAATGACTGCCACCATCTGCGGGCCCTGCCCTCTAGCTGGAAAGTAGTGAAGTCAACTCCATGGGACTCCAAAATCCTTATGTTGTGCAGTCTGTTCCTGCACCTATCAATAAAGTCCTGGGCATCCTCACCTTTATCACCTCCAAATACAGGAGGGTGCAATCGAGTCCATCTATCAAGTAGCTTCTACGGATCGCCGTCCGCAGCTGGTCTGAGCTCTGGTGCTGCTACTGCTGGCTGTGCTCCACCCACGGGCAGAGTACCCGAAGTCTGATATACTGCCGCTGCATGGCCTGCGGCCTGGGCGGTAGGGGTCTGAACTCCCCCTCCCGCCTGAGATGTGGCAGGATCCGGTGGAAATAAACCAGCCTGGGTCATAGTGTCCATGAACCGCATCATACGATCCATGATCTCCTGAAAACCTGGTGCAGTCATGAAATCTGCCGGGGCAGGATCTGTTGGAGGCACCTCGTCCTGCTCCTCAATGATAGGATCCTCTGGGGGTGCTAATGGAGAAACTCTGGGACGCCCTCATCCCCTACCTCCGGCCGGTGCCCTCCCCTAGCCTCTGCCACGGCCTCGGACGGCTGGGGTAGCGACATCTCCCGGGTCTGGAATATCAGCTGCACGAGTCCTCACCATCTGTGAGAGAATAGAAGAATGAGATTTAGTAAGACCATCGACTGCACGATAGAATAAGAATAAAGAGAGGTTTCTTAACACCCTATAGCCTCCCGAAGATAAATGCAGACGTCTCCGTATCGATCCGCAAGACTCTACTACGTTTGCCTGTGACTTGTGAGACCTACGTGAACCTAGAGCTCTGATACCATGTTGTCACGACCCAAATTCCAACTCAGGTCGTGATGGCGCCCAACACCAGAGTCGGGCAAGTCAACATCAGTTTACTAGAGAGATTACTTTACTTAGTTAAATATTAAAGTACTCGCCAAATTTTTGATTTAGAAATCATTTAAAGAAAACAGTCAAGTGGTACAACTTGATTAAATGAACTCAAAAGATTGTTTGCCAACATATGTAGCATAGCAAAATATTATAAAACCAACTACGTGTGCCAAGACCTAGTGTCACGAGTCCACAGGCGACTAGTGGAATATACAAAGTAGACAAAATAAATATACAACTGTCTGAAAAGGGTAGACAGAAATATCAAAAGAATAATGGAAACTCCACAGTGCTGCTGAGGAACTCCAAGAAGAGTAGCTCACCGTCTAGTCTAATCCAGAAAGTACCCTCACGATCGCGCTCCGGTATGATAACCAGATGCATCAGCCTCAGAACCTGTACAATTAAGTACAGAAGCGTAGCATGAGTACATATAAACCAATATTTATCCAGTGAGTTTCCCGTCTAAACTCGAAGAAGTAGTGACGAGAGGTAGACGTATTACTCACTAGGGTCATTAGCAATAATATAAGTAAACAAATTTAATCAGGATTAGCAATTATGGAAATCAAGTAGACACCGAATATCAAGTATATGAACTACCATCTACACGCAAGGGCCAAATAAAAATTATAATAAAAGTCCAAAGACCCCTTCCACATAGAACAAATTCATTTGATAATAATAATAAGACTCTCAGTCAAACACATAGCATATAGTATGCCGAGGCGTACGACCGAAGCGACACAAAAATTAAATGTGCACTGTCGAAGGGTCGAACGGCTCAAACCATAGATGCATCTATTACCCCGCTCGCGAATCGATCATGCGACGCAGTTGACATAATATAAGGCTACCCCGCTCACGAATCATACATGCGACACGGGGTGCTCGTACACATACACAGATTTATCAGGAAATTCAGGAAATATAGAGTTTATACTTGGAAAGCAAGAATCGAGGCAACATCAAGATTTAAATGTAACCTTCTATATTCTCATACTAGTTCAGGAGAATAATCAACTAGGAATACATACAGGGATACAAGTAAGGCATATAAGCATGCTTGTGAGTCCTAAAGACTACCCGGCATAACATAGTAGTAGCTACGCTCGGACTCTCGTCACCTCGTGCGTGCATAGCCCCCGCAAATAAGGACAATTCAATAATTTATAATTACCTATGGGTACAATTCCCTCTAACAAGGTTAGAGAGGAGACTCACCTCGTGCCAAACCTACTTCTCGAACCAAGAACGCGCCCGAAACTCCAAACTCTACACCCGAGGACTCGAAACTAGTCAAATGTTATATAAATACGTTAATATACACTCAGAAGTATGAAATTCTCTTACTAACTTAGCTAATTCANAAAGGAGACTCACCTCGTGCCGAACCTACTTCTCGAACCAAGAACGCGCCCGAAACTCCAAACTCTACACCCGAGGACTCGAAACTAGTCAAATGTTATATAAATACGTTAATATACACTCAGAAGTATGAAATTCTCTTACTAACTTAGCTAATTCATCATTCTTGAAGAAATCCCAAAATACACCCCCGGGGCCACATGCTCGGATTCCGGAAATTTTTGAAGAAAACACTCACCCATAGCCTAAGGATCATTAATATTTAGTTTTTGTATGATTTCGTTGTGGAAAAGTGGTGAATTTCTCTAAAGTTCATATACCCTAGGTTTCCACTCTAACCCTTTTGATTTACACTAATTGGGTGTTAATCTACCTAAGATTGATGTAATAAACCAACATTTAAATGGAAATTACTTACCTCTTAGTAGCTAGGCCGAATACCCTCTTGAAAGCTCTCCAAATCGCCTATGGTGTGGAAGAAATGATGAAGAATGGTTAATTCCCGCATTAAATGAGCTCACTGCCTTCAGTGACCTAGCACCTGCAGCTCGAGGACCGCACTTGCAGTCTCGCACCTTCGGAATTTGGCAAAGGGACTGGGGATCGCACATGCGGAGGGGTTTCCGCACCAGCAGACCCACTCCTGCGGAGAAGGGTCCGCACCTACGATCTGGGTCTTCTTCCTTATGGGTCGCACCTGCGAGGCCTTGACCATATGGGCGGTCTCGCACCTGCGATCTGGGCAACCGCACCTGCGGTCACACCAAACATGGTGCACCAACAGCTGAAGCTGCTGGTTTTTGGCCCCGTTTGGTGTCCGGGAGGCACCTGGGCCCACCTGAGCCCCCGTGCAATTATACCAACAAGTCCTAAATCATATTACGGACTTGATCGAGCCTTCGAAACACCCAAATCAACGCTAAAACTCAAAATCACTCCTCAAAACCCCTAGAATTAAACTTAAGAATTTTCAAGTTCTTGAATTCAGTTTCAATGCGCCGAACCGACCTATATTACTTGGAATGACACCAAATTTTGCAAGCAAGTAATAAATGTCATAACAGAACTATTCCCCGTCTCGAAATTCCGTTCGGACCTCGATAACACAAAAACACGTTCCAAACCAAGTTATGAACTTAAGGAAGCTCTATTTTTGCTAATTGGTGTCGAAACGCTCCCGGGTCGTCCAAAACCCATTCCGGACATACGCACAAGTCCGAAATCATCATACGAAGCTACTGGAATCGGTGAAGCTCGATCCCGAGGTCGTTTACTCAAAATGTTGACCGAAGTGAAACTTGGCCTTAAAAGCCAATCTTAAAGAACCAAGTATTCCTATATTACTCTATACACTTTCGAATCCTGAACCACCCGTCCCTGCAAGTCATGAATCACTGAAAGCCGCTATGGGAAGTCTTATTTAGGGGAATGGGGTCCGAATACGCAAAACGACCGGTCGGATCGTTACAGTTAGATTGAATGCATAACTAATTGGTGAATAACATCAAAATGATAGAACTAATAATGTATTTAAAAATGTTGTTGTATGAACTCAAATACAAATAAATACATCCAAATACAACAGTAAAAAATCATTGTACAAAATAAAAATTAGTGTATGCCTTATCGATACATAAATACAAGAAGAGAAAATTTGTGTACAAACTAAAAATCAATGTATTCGGAGAATACATATAAATACATCTACAATTAGGGTAATTGAGTATTTTTGTTCTCCTTTCGACTTAAGTGGTTGCTGATGAACCTGCAAATACAGATTCCTCTTGAGTGATTTGTAAATCGAAAGATGGCCCTTCGAAATTGAGTGCTTTAGTGGGTATTCTGTAGAAAACCCAACAATGGTGAATCTTTTTTCTTTAAAAACTGTTAAAGAGAAAAAGAAGAAGCTTTAACCGGTCAAAAATCCAAAAGCCTTAACACTCACCACAACTTTTTGGAGCAAAAATATTAAAAATTGAGGGAGAAATGACGCCGATAAAGGAGAGAGCTGGTGAGAGAAAGTTGGAGCAAAAAATATTGAAAATGGCCATGGCAGCTGTTAGGTCTCCATGTCGCCTAGAGAGAGGAGAGAGGAGAGAGGAGAGAGAGGGGAGAGAGGTCGCGGAGAGAGAAATAAGATACTATGCGGTGATTTTGAGAGAGAATAAACTGAAAGAATGAGACAGAAAAATATTAGACAACGTACTTAATGTCTTAACGGTAGGAAATGACCATAAATACATATTTTACTATAAAATCTAAAAGATAGCTATAGAAAATAATAATTTAAAGGGATTTTATTTATAATAAATAGGATGTAAACCTTTGCTATAGGATCTATAGGAGGTAATTTCCATCCAAATTTGCGTTAGATAGGCCCACCAAAGAAGTAAAATAGTCCCTAATAAAATTTTTTTTACCATAACTTAAATATGAGGCCGCTGGTTAAAAGTGGAAGGACATTCTTTGGTGGTATTGTAGACTATGAGTTCTAACACCATTATATGAGTTCTTATTTCGTGTGACCGCAAGCCTTTAGAGTGAAGGGGCGATTTTTTAAAAAGATCTTTAGAAAAATGTTTTTGAGAATTTTTTTTGTAAAAAATTAGCTTCCTATTCGTAAAGTAAAAGTTGACACTGCAAATTGTTATAAACTCTTTCTTGATAAAATTTTGACTTAAAAGAAAAGGAAGGGAGAGGCCAAATTTGAGTTGTCAAGAAGAGGAACCGAAGGTTCAATCTTATACTCCCTTTCTATATTTTTACTTGTCCGCTATATCAGAAAAATATTTACCATTTTACTTATCCATTTTAGTAAATAAAGAGAAAAACAATATTTTTTTCCTGTTTTACCCTTATTGTTACTAAATTATTTTCCTAGATTTTTTAAAATACTATCATTATTATAAGTAAAATTATAAAATAAAATACTTTAATTTTTTAAAAGAGATTGCAAAGTCAAAGATGGACAACTAAAAATGAACGCAACGAGTAATAACTATACTTAGAGAGATTAACAGAGAGCAATCAGTATGATGAAGCATCAAGCTAGAAAGAGGTATAAGCTGAGTTTTGTTTTTTCAACATCCAAAAACTGAGTTAAAGTTTGAAAAACTGGTTTGGATAATCTTCCAAAAAAGAGGTTTTTTTTCCGAACATTGCTTAAACAATCACTTTAAGCAAAAAGTCGAAAATATAATTTGCAAATACAATTTTTCAAACTTCAAACAAACATTAATAATTTACCATCTTTGAGAAAAAAAAAATCTATCCATTTTAAGGCGCTTAGTCATACATTATTTGCAAATATTAAAATATTAATTGCAAATGAATGTTTGTTTTACACTTTTATTCATTATTTTAGTTTCAATTTTTAATAAAGAATTTGAAGCTGAAAAACTTATTTGAGGAATATTTCTATTAAAATCTCATTTAATTCATAAAATTTGATACTCGCTCATTAAAAAATACTAAATTCTATACATAAATACCTACTATGACTAAACTACCCCTAATTAAACATTTAATGTGAGAAGTAAGAAAACTTTTTAGGGATATGTACATAGGGGTTATTTTGTAAAAATAAATTAAATTATTTCTTGATTACATAACTGGACACTTATTTTGGACCAAAATAAAAAAGAAAACTGATCACTTATTGTGAACCGAAGAGAGTATCAGACAATTCTCTCTTCTCCCAATATACATTGAAAACAACAAAAAGAGAAAAAACAAAAGAAACATGAAATATGAACGGGTATAGGGGCAGAGAGATATATTTTATTAGTATTAATATCAATAAATATTTTTCCTGAAAAAATATTTTAATTTTTTCTCTTTCCCTCTAGTTTTTAGATCGTTGACTCACATGCGGCTATAGTTGTGAACTTGTAGTTACTATAACTTTCAAGGGTCGTTTGGTTTGAAGACAAGTTATATTGAGATTAATTATAGTGAGATTAGGTATATTAGAATTAGTTATTCTATAATTAGTTATTTTTATTGACTGTTTGGTATTTTGTATTAATGATATTGTCAATTTACTATTTTATCCTGAATTACTATTCCAGTTCTACAGAGTGATAGTTAGATCGACTATGTTGTATGGTACTTAGTGTTAGTCAGTCAAGAAATCTCATGTCCAGAAGATGAGAGTAGCAGAAATGAGGATGTTGGGATGGATGTGTGGGCATACTAGAAAAGATAAGATTAGTGATAGAAACTAAGGGTCCACCAAACTATATAGAGAACCAGGTTCTCTATTAGTTCCCACATAACACACGCACACTGCAGTAAGTAAATGACACAATGGAGTTTTACGTGGAAAACTCCCAGCTCACGGGATCAAAAATCACTACCTACTCTTGTAGGATTTCAACTTCACTACTGAGCAAACTTTATATTACAACCTATTGTAACCTAGGAATTAATCTCTTAATCCCTCGCCAACTTGTAACAACTCTATTATGAGCCGCTTGTAATAACTCTATTACAAAGACTTACAACTAGACTAACTCTAGCCAAGACACAAACACAAGGGTTTATGATTTACAAAGATTCCCTGCACAATGCTTCTAACTTAGCTAAGTAGGAACTACAAGTAGATTGCTTTAACAAAGGTGCAACATAACTTAGGACATGTAATAACTCGATACAGGGAACTGGTCCGTTGTTATGTTGTTCTTTGTTCTTGATGCCCTTGAGAGTCACTTGCAAGATTGATATATGACTTGAGAGAATACTTGATTGATTTTTGAATGTGCAAGTGTTTTGTTTTACCTTTTCTTGATGTAAGCAAGTTAGGTAAAGGGCATTCCTCATAAAGTTGACTACTGCACTATTTTTGCACTGCTGCGTGTGCAGACAACAACTTTACAGCTGGGAAGGTTGACTTCTACAGTCACCACTGGAACTGGTATCTATCTGTTCCCTCTGTTGTTCCTTTGACTCTAAAGAGTTGAAATGTGTCCCCGATTGGAGACCTGTTGATCTTAAGTCTTGAGGATGTGTAACATGTTCCTTATCTGGTTCTTAACAGTAAGTTTGTTAGATCATCAAAACATAAAAGGGTTACATATATAACCTATCAATTTTCCCCCTTTTGATGATGACAAACTTATAATTTAAGTCCTTCCTAAGAATTAGAATGACATTCGCAATTCCTGTATTCCCCCTGAATCTGTTCCCCATCCTATTCCCCTTCAATTATATTTCCCCATTTTGGCATCATAAAAAGATCAGCAACTAGCCTTAAGCAAAAAAGAAGTCTAGCTCAATTAACTCATGCCACATGTGTGCACACAATCATGACTAAAAACAGAGCAGAAGAGCAAGACATATACAGCAAAAATGATGAAACTTTTATTAATTTTGGATACTCAAGCAGGGAGCAGTTCCATTGTTTCCAAACACATCCAGAAAATAAAAACAACAAAAACAAATGTACCTGTCATAAACATTATCAGAACTAAAATAGAGGACAGACACTAAGAACTTGACACTTGGGAAGGGACACTATTTAGGGAGCACTGGAAGGAGAAGGCCCAGATGAAGAGGCAAGAGTGTGAAGAAGGATGTCCATTCGAGCATTAGCTGACACCTGCTCGTTGAGAAATCTCTCCTTCAGGTCCTCAACCTGTTTCCTGAGGTCGGGATTTTCCTTGGTCAGATGGGAAACCTATGCGCTTTGAGAGCTGCTAGAACCAGGTTCCTCCTGAAGCTGACTTAGCTGGCCCTCAAGAATGGCATTCCTTGCCTTCAGCTTCCTTATCTCAGCAGTGGCACTGTTTTGGGCGTTGATCAACTGGGAGATAGTAGAAGTGCTACCAACCCCTCCAACATTTTCAATGCATTCACATTCCTCGAGGGTAGTCTTGGAGAAGGTTTGCTTACTGGTACCCACTTTAGCTTGTCCCAAAGGGACTTTGAAGTACTCAAACACCTTAGTAAAGAAGAACCCGTAACGCATCCCATGATTACTATCCTTGAAATCTGCCACCTTCTGCATGTGTTCTATCATGATGCCACGTAGATTGATAGTTATGTAACAATATAGTGCTTCCATGAGAACCAGGTCTGCTTGGACCTTCTCTCTGCACGAGGGAGCAAGACCTGTTCACCATTTCAAACAACAATTGGTACACTGGAACGAGGGCCTTCTTCTGTACCCGTTCCCTTTGCTGAACTACCGTATCCTTCAAGATAGAATTTCTAAAGTTCGAAGAGCAGGTTCCCTGGACAAAAAACAAATCCTCAGCGGGCACTCCAAAAGTTCCCAGCACAACAGAGTCCAAAAAAAAATCAACACCATTCACCATCATACAAATATGATTATTCTCAACTGTAAAGAGGTCGGCATAAAAGCTGCACACTTCTTCCTCATACACTTTGGGACTGTCACCTATGAACAGGTGTGTCCACTATTGAAATTCATAGATCTCCATCAATTGACACATGTCAACCATATCCAGAATATTAGGGGAAAATGTACGGCCCTACATCATTTTTTTATTTTTCAATTTTTTCTTCCCAGCATCCTGGGCATCATCAACCTTGGACTTTTTTGAAGAACCAGGTTCCTTACTTGAATTATCCTTCCTTTTCACTTATTTTCGAGAACTCTTTCCTTTCTCAACAGATTTCTCAGATACCTTTTCAACAAACTCCCCAACCACTCGTTCACCAGACTCTTCAACCATATTTTCACTAGATTTTTCACCCTCAACATTGCTCACACCCATCTCACTCACAGAAGTCTCTTTCTTTGATGCAGGAACACCAAGTTTCTTCGAGGACTTAGGAACCAAAGAACCAGGTTCCTTTTCCTCCTCATCATCAACCTCAACAACTAGTGCAGGAGCCACTGCCTTTCCCCTTTTCACCAATCTCCTTGTCTTCTTTTCTTCTTTATTTTTCTATAGAACAGACTCAAGTTCCTTATTCTTTTGCAAACTCGTGATGGGACTCTTAGAAGCTGAACCCTGGGGAGGTGAATTTCTAATCCTAGCACTAATAAGGCTTGCCAGAGCTACATTATCATAATCATCTTCTTCACTATCTGCATTCTCCTCCTTAGATAAAGGTCTCATTTCAGGAACAACTATGGAGAAGGGCTCAACATAGAAGTGAGGAGAGCAAGCAGGATCAATACTGACCTGGGGTGATTGAGAGGAACCAGGGGTTGACTCCTCTTGGGTGGAGGTATCAGATCCCTCAGTTGGTCCCTCAGTAGTACTATCTGGTGTTGATGTTTCAACCGACACCAGTTCCCTACTCTCCACTAGTGTACAATTTTCTTCCCCCTAAGACTCAGACACACTTTCACTACCCCCAATAACATTTCCCTCAGAAGCTATTGACAACATATTTTCTATGGCCTCTTGTTCTTGTAACCCTATGGTAAGCTCAGAAGTAGGAAGATTATTACCTGTAGAATCAAGACTAGGGGCTGTCATTGTCGATTCAGCATGGATAAGACCCATATCTTGTTCTTTGGCATAGCTTTCTTCCTCAGGAAGACTAGAAACTTCTGGATTTTCTTCTATCTCTGTTGTATCTTGTTCGACCATTTCTTCAGGCGAGGCAGAAGGAGAGATCACAACCATAAACTTTTTGGGAGTCAAAGTCTTACGACTCCGATGAGAACCAGTACTCGACTAGGTCAGAGAGGTCGGTGGTTGCGACTCTGATTTAGGACTTGGATTGGTCGGAAAGGGGAGTGTGGGCTCTAACACTAGTGCTTCAATGGGTGAAGACACAGTGGGGACGATGCTTGGAGAACTTAAGGTTTCCTAATTTTTAGACATGATGGAGTTTAGTGAGTTAAAGAAGAAAGTCTTTGGTTTGAAGAAGGAAAAAGATGGATTTTGGATTTTTGAAGTGGATATTTGTGAGAGTGAATGTGAGAGGCGTTTTTTAATAGGGGTGAGGGACCAGTTAGGAATAGGTGGCAATTTGGGTAGTCGGGTCTATTCATAAAAGGGTGAGATGTTTGGGTTCAAAAAATGGGAAAAAAGAAACTGATAGTTTAATGATGTGGCACCATTTCAACTGTTTAAAAATTGTGCATCAGAGTATAGAGGAACTACTAACCTATGTCTAGGGAACAAGGTTCCCTAACATATTTTTCAAATGCAAGCCCTTTGACCAACGTGCAATGCATTAGCTGCTTATCTGCTCTGTAATCGTCATGCGTGTCTACCTATAACGGTGTAGAGATGAGTTAGACCTTGCCAGAAAACACTTTTTAGCTATTTTACCTGTACATTTCTTTCGTAGCCAATCATCGAGGGACCAGGTCCTCAACTTGATTTCATCAACCCTAGTGACAAGCGATTTTTTTCAAAGTGCTCTCTGCTCAGTGCTTTGGTGAATATATCTGCAGTTTGATCTTGTGTGCTGCAAAATTTCATACAGATGAACTCTTTGTCAAAATTGTCTTTGAGAAAATGATGTCGCACATCAATGTGATTTGTTCTCTTATGTTGAATTGGATTCCTGTCCATGTTGAGAGCACTGGTATTGTCACATAGTAAGGGCACACAATCAGAAAACCTACCAAAATCTTCCAGCTGTTGTTTAATCCACAACAGTTGAGTACATCAAGATGCAGCCGCCACATATTCAGCTTCTGTAGTTGAGAGTGCCACTGAGTTTTGTTTTCTTGTACCCCATGAAATCAGACATGAACCTAAAAAATGTGCCATGCCAGAAGTGTTTTTCCTGTCCACCAGATACCCAGCATAGTCAATATCAGCATACCCAATTAGATCAAAATTGTCTCTTGAAGGATAGTAGAGAACCAGGTCCTGTGGTCCTTTGAGATATCTCAGGATAGTAGAGAACCCTATGATACCTCTATACATGGTCTAACTCACAGAGGGACCAGGTTCATCCAAGTCCAGGTGAGTGGTTGTGGCAATGGGAGTATCACTGATTTTTTATCCTTCCATGTCAAATCTCTTCAGCAGCTCCTTGATGTACTTCTACTGACTTATCATTGTCCCCTTGGGAGTTTGCTTCACTTGTAAACCCAAGAAAAAATTCAGTTCCCCCATCATGCTCATTTCAAACTCACTTCCCATAAGTTTTGCAAGTTCCTCACACAAAGAATCGTTTGTTGCTCAAAGATGATGTCATCAACATAGACTTGCACAATGAGCAGGTTCCTTCCTCGTTTCTTCAAGAAAAGGGTGTTGTCAGTTTTTCCTCTTGTAAAACCATTTTCCAGAAGAAATTTTGAAAACCTTTCATACCAAGCGTGAGGAGCCTACTTTAGCCCATACAGAGCCTTATCAAGTTTAAATACGTGCTCAGGATGCTCATGATTCTCAAATCCAGGTGGTTGCTTGACGAAGACCTCTTCCTTTAGAACACTATTTAGAAATGCACTTTTGACATCCATTTGGAACAATCTGAATTCCATATGAGATGAAAAGGCAATGAGAATTTTGATAGCCTTCATTCGAGCAACTGGAGAAAAAGTTCCATCATAGTCAATCCCTTCTTCCTAATTGTAGCCTTGGACTACTAGCCTTGCTTTGTTCCTTGTTGTGTTTCCAAATTCATCAAGTTTGTTTCTGAATACCCACTTGGTTCCTATAACAGTTCAGTCAACAGGTCGTGGAACTAGGTGCCATACACCGTTTCTCTCAAATTGATGGAGTTCTTCTTGCATAGTTGTAATCCAGTCTGCATCTTTCAATGCTTCTTTGATATTTTTGGGCTCTATTTGAGAGAGGAAGGCTGAGAAGGCAAGTGAGCTTCTTGTCTTTGATCTGGTTTAGATACATGAATAAAGAAGGGTGATTACGTTTTCAAGGGGGTGTAAAATTTTGTGCTTCCAGTTAGACACTTGAACCTCATTGTGAGAAGGTCCATGTATGTATGACTATGAACCTTGATTGCTTCTCATATAATCATGTGGGGCGCCTTGGACAGCATTGACAACTCTGTTCTCAGCTTCAGTTGTTGTGATTGAGGGACCAGATTCCTCTCTATCAGTTGGAGATATGGTTGCACCATTCTCATTTGAATCTTTGACGTGGCTCATCATATCAGCCTTTCCATTTGCCGTGTCAATAACTTCACCAGGGACAGTTTACCGTTCTCCGTCTTGATTTATCTTATCATGTAAATCCTTTCCACATAAGTGGTGAGATTCATCAAAGATCACATGCATGCTTTCCTCAACACAATGAGTTCTTTTGTTGTATACTTTGTAGGCTTTGCTTTGTGATGAATAGCCCAGAAAGTTTCCTTCATCGCTTTTGGCATCAAAATTTCCAAGTTCTTCCTTGCCATTGTTGAGAACGAAATATTTACAGCCAAAGGTCCTTAAATGTGTCAGCTTGGGCTTTCTTCCATTCAGCAGTTCATATGGAGTTTCATTCAGAAGGGACCTGATCATGCACTTATTCACCAAGTAGCATGTAATGTTGACGGCTTTGGCCCAGAAGCTTTTTGCAATGCCACTGTCAATCAACATTGTTCTTTCCATATCTTCAAGAGTTCTATTCTTCCTCTCCACAACACCATTTTGTTGAGGTGTTCTTGGAGCTGAAAAAGTGTGAGTGATGCCATTTTCAGCACAGAATTCATCTAATTTGGCATTGTCAAATTCTGTCCCATGGTTAGACCTGATACATACTACATTATGCCTCATCTTCACCTGGATATTCTTCAAAAATGCCACAAACACTTGAAAGGTTTCATCCTTGGTTCTGAGGAACAGAGTCCAGGTGAATTTGGAATAGTCGTACACTATAACGAAGATGTACTTCTTTCCTCCTCTACTAGTCACCCTCATAGGTCCACACAGATCCATATGGAGGAGATCAAGTGGCCTTGAGGTACTAACTTCCTTTTTGGTCTTGAAAGAGGATCTGCCTTGCTTTCCCTTTACACATGCATCACACACCTTGTGATCCTTGAAGCTTGACTTGGGCAGCCCACGAATCAAGTCCTTCTTGACCAATTAGTTCAGCAACATAAAACTTGCATGACCCCAGCCTTCTGCGCCATAGTTCAGCATCATCATCAACAACACTCAGACAACTGAGGTCCCATTTTTCAAGGACTTAAAGTCAGCAACGTAGATATTTTTGTATCTTTTGGACACTAACACCACTTCACCAGTCACAAGATTAGTGGTTGTGCATATCTTAGATAAGAAGTCTACTTTGTTTCCCTTGTCACAGATTTGGGAAACACTCAGCAAGTTGTACTTTAACCCGTTCACGTAGTACATATTTTCAATTGAGTGAGAGAGAGACTTCCCAATCCTTCCAACTCCTAGAATGTATCCCTTCTTGCCATTTCCAAAGGATACACTCCCTCCCTGCAGGGCCTTCAGTGAAAGAAAATTATTTGTACTTCCAGCCATGTGCTTTGAGCTATCCATATAGCATTATTGGCTGCTCCCTTTCACTGCTCCCTGCACAAGGAAATTAAGAGTTAGACTTAGGAACCCAAACAAGTTTGGGTCCTTGTAATAAGGAAAGGGGTGAATGAGGGCTCTTTTGGTCCAAGCATGCATCACACATATTTTATATGAAGGACCAGGTTCCCTAGTAGTAGTTACTTTTTAAGCAAAAACTTTATTTTTCTATTGAGATTGAGATTTGGCCCTACAGTTTTCCTTAAAGTGCGCAGTGTTACCGCAGTGAGTGCAGAGCCAGTTATCAGGTACAGTAATGTACTTGCTATGAGGGTTGTAGGGAGTTTTTTTCATTTGGAACCCGCTTCCCTGCTTGTTTCCCCCACTGTTTGTATATATAAGAGTGATTGCATCAGAGGACCAGGTCCACTTAAGAGATTTTTCTAGGTCATTCTTCACTTTCCCTAGATTTTCCTTAAGTTGTCTATTTTTCTCAAGCTTGGCACACAGACTAGATTTCACTAATTTTAACTCATTTTCAAGCCTAAGGTGTGCCTCACTTGCAACTTCCTTTCCTTTTTGAGTGTTCCCAGGCCTACTTTCCTTCTTTAGTTCCTCAATTGTTTACTTTAGGACTGCAACCATTACTAATAGGCCATCTCTCTTATGCTCAATGTTATCAATCTTCTCAGTTAAATCTTCTTTCTCCTTTTTGACACACTCAATAGTCTCTTTTAGATCGACCAAAACAACCACTAAATCATCTCTCTCATGTTCTATGTTTGCAATTTTTTCAGTTAAGGCATCTTTTTCTTTCTTCAGACTCTTAATGGTTTCCTTTAAATCTACCACAACGACTACTAGATCATCTCTCGACTGTTCTGCTTCTCCTAGTTCCACAGTTAATACATCTTTATCATTTATAAGACTATGATAAGCATCAATTAAAACATTTTCCAGAGACATAAGTTTTTTCAGAGAATAAGACTTTAGATTTATTTGAACATCTAGAAAGTTTACCTCATCATTATCATCGTCATCTTCATCATCTTCAGATTTAGCCATCAAGGCAAAGATTGAGTCATACTCAGCTGCTTCACTTTTCACTGCCATCATGGAGATATCACCTTGATCATCATCTTCTTCTGATTCGCCGGAAGAGTCTCTCCATGCAGCAAGAGCTTGTTTCACAACATTGTCAGCGACATCTTTTCTGTTGAATCGTTTGTCAGGAACGGGGTGATGTCACCCAAACTCACACCACAAACATAGGTTGTGGGGCGGTCGAAGCAATAATAAAAACCCAATGCAAGTTGGGGCCGAATCTACAGGGAGTGACTGTATGATATGCCCCAAATTACACTTCCGTATTTTCATTGTTGTTTCTACTTCTACTTTTAAGCTATTGATTGTGATTGAAGAGCTAAGAGACAATATTTTTGATTTTGGTTATTTTTTCAAGTTATGAAAGATCTAAGGTTGTAACTTCCGCCTAGATGGATACTTACCGGATTGAGAGCTTTAGGGTATATTTGGTTGATCGGAATACAATATAGCAATCACACGCGATTACTCACACTATACCTCTCGGTAGTTTGAGTTATTTTGTCCAATTTGGGTTTCTCAAGTCCAAATGGGTATTTCACAAAACAAGTGATATATGCTCAAGTCGGGTCTTACTATCTCTAGGTTCGACCCTTTAATCGGGGCTATCAATTTCTTGAGTACACCCCAATTCCTAGTTAGCCATGTTTTCCTAGACTTAGTCTCTCTTTCTCATGTAGAGACTAAGTCAAATAGACATGAATCAATGTTTGCAACCATCAATTCTCAAATTCAAGAAAGAACTAGACTAATATCATAAACCCAATCATAAATAAGCCCTAAATCAATTACCCATTAAGTACCCATACTAGGGTTAGGTCACAACCCTAGATATGGGTTTAGATACTCATGCAAAATGAAGAAATTAAGGAAGAAACTAATATAGAATTCATGATACTTGATTAAGGAAAAAATATCTAATGTCTAAAAGCTAATCTAGTACAATGCTACCCATTACAGTAAATAAAAACGGCTCAGGTGCTCCCAACTTACAAAACTTCACCTAAAAATGACAAAAGTTCTATTTATACTAAGCTGAAAATATCTGACAAAATTGCCCTGCGGAGGTTGTGCGGCTTCACAATTATGTGTGTAGTCCGCACATTAAGACTTGGCTTGACAGGTTCCAGTTCTGCGGTCGCACAATTCTGGGTCGCGGCCGCACTCCTTCAACTTCTGCAGACCACACATTTATGAGTGCGGCTGCACTCTTGCTTCTGTGGCCGCACAATCATACTACGGTCCGCACTTCTTGACCTTGGGCTTTGTCATTGTGGGACTTCTACGGACCGCACATTTCTGAGTGCGGCCGCGCTCTTGATTATGCAACTGCACAAAAATGGTGTGGTTCACATTTCTTCTTGACCTTAAAATCCCATCTCTCTGAACTTTATCTTCTGCGGCTGCACCACAATTGTGCGTCCGCACTTTGTAGAGCATTTCTTGTCAGAGGCTTTCTTCATGATCTATGGCTGCACTCAATATTGTGCGGTCCACACAATGCCCTTTTAGCCTTGTTTTTGTCCTTATCCAAAATTACTCCTTCATGAGTTGATTTTCATCTCTTTAGCTCATATTCTAACACTCCTGCAAGCAAGCACATTTCATTAGTTTTCGGGAATACCTTTAAGCAATTTTGAGCTAAAATGAAAGTAAAAGAGTGCAAATAAGTAGTCAAAATCCCTACTTATCAACTCCCCAAAACATAAGCTTTTGCTTGTTCTCAAGCAAATAAGGTATTTCCCACCTCCATAAGACAAGAACTATTTCAGCTGGCCCAAAGTGAATCAATTACACATCAATTGGGACCAACAATTACCCACAACACGTATAAATTATCAACAATGCAGTGATTTGACTTTTTGAGTACAATAGTTCTAATGCAACACTAGAGCATCAAGAGTTGACTTTAGTCATCAAGGAAGCTCACTCTTTCATTTAGGTTATCATGGATCCCAAACTCTTCCTCCTCTATTCTCCTTTTGCATATCTCATTTTAGAATGTAACACTCAATTCAAGGATTGTGAAAAGTTTGCTCATCTCTCTCAAAAGAATTACAAGTACGACTTTAAGTACCACATGTTTGCCCCTCATGTAAATCACCACTAATGTAAGCTCACTCAACTTGAAATCATGTAGGGCTTTTTCGGGATGTAATGAAGTCTTTTTGGATCAAGGTAGGACTTGATGGAATAGCATGGATTCATCTTTCCTTAAGCACTCCATTTTCTCTTTTTGGCTTATACTTTGTCGACTCTTTGAGTCAATTTATTTTTCCTCGGGGAAACTAGAGAGACGTAGATTCACTCTTTGTAGGTCATGATACTCATTTTCTCCTTATTTTTTTACTCCATGCCTTTGATCTTTGTTTTTCTTTTAATTCCTTCAACTCTCTACTTTATTCACTTTTTTTTTGGCATTTTTCTTTTTGTTCTTTCTTTCATTCCTTTGCCTTCCCTTTTCTTCATTTCTTTCTCCTTCTTTGTACCCTTATATTTCACTTTCCAACTCCTCTTCTCTCCCCCAAACTTATGTTTTAGCCAATTGTTTCTCAAGAATGCTAAGGAAAGATCGGGTGCCAAGAGAGGGTCATTACAAAACGGATAAAGGCTTGTAATGTGGTTATTGAAAGAAAGAGGGCTTAGGCTCAAATGAGTTGACTAGGGATATCACATTGGTAGGCTATGAAAGAATTCAAATTTCAAATTAGATCAAGGAGAGCCTAAGATCGTTTCTCAAGCCAAGCTACACTTAGAATTTTGCCTTGAAAAACATTCGGGGCAAGTTCTAGACTATTAGCACGAGTACTTGGACTTGCAACTAAATATCTCACCTCTCACTCTTCCGGATTGCTAAAGAGAACGGAGTCGAGGGCCCACAACAACCCTAGTTAATATTGAGAATCACAAATGGCTCGACTGAACCACTCGATGACTGCTTAAGTCAGCGCAAGAGTCAAAATGTCACAACTAGAGCTATTTTCTGCCAACAACTTGTTTTTAACCATAAGGCCGTAGGTAAATGTGTTGGTACCAAGTGAAACATGCTTGAGACCCTTTTATTCATCACTACTATTTTTTCCTCAACATAAAAGCAAACGGACTCAATCCCTTAAGAAGGTTGTCACGCCATCCACCCGGTTCGCACAAAATCCACCTTTGGAAAGAACCGTGGCATTAAGAAAACCAAAGGCTTATTGATCACTCAAAAGAAAAAAGAAGCTAATAAATAAAAAATAATCTACTAAAGTAAATAAGAAGTTATACTGCTAAGAAAAACAACTAAATAAGCTATGAAATAAGCTACGGAAAGTAAGACAAATGAATATACAAACCGAGGGGAAAATGAATATATACATTAAGGGAAAACTGAGGAATATATACATAACCAAAGAGAAAATAACGATTAAAAAATAGTATTAGAGTTATTATAGGCCAATGTCAATGTCAAATCAGTCTAAATAGACCACCCCCTGAATAAGAATGATCATTGTCCTCAATGGTTAAGAAAAATAAGAACAAGGAAAGGTAGAAAGTTAAGAGAACTCCCTATGTGGTCTCAGTCTGCATGGCATCCCCAGCACCCTGGTCTCCTCTAACTGTATCTCATCATCACCTGGCTGAGGGATAAAAGGGTTGGTGAGCATCTGGATCATCTCCTCAGCGGTGTGGGCAGCAAGGTCAGGCTCCTCAGACTGGCCAGCTGCTGTATGTGATGCCTCGGGTACTACTGATGCTGCTGGGGCTGCAGGTGTTGTCTCCATAAGAAGGTCAAGTGGTAGATCACCTGCAGATTCTATCTTGGTAATTCTTTGCTCAACCTATCCACTGACTTCTTCGAAGCCTGAGATCTCCACATTTTATTTACCTGTTTGCGCAACTCCTCAATGACTTCCCCATGTGCCACTAGAGTCTCCATAATGGTCTTCTGATTTTCTAGGATCTTGGGCAGTGTTTCCTCCTCTGATGGAGGTACCTGAGGTGCTGCTGGGGCAGAAGACTATGCTGCAACACCACTGGATATGTTAGACAACTTTGAAGTAGTTGCCTACATCTAGTGAGACTCGTAGCACAGTATGTGGACAAGTGGATAAGGTTGGCACTGATAATGAAGCTGATGGTCTAGAATAAGAAGGTGGTGGCATGTCGGCTATCCCGGTGGAAAGACCAGCTGTTGTGGAAGGCATGGCATCTGTGGAAGGCTCAGCAGCTGAATCAGTAACTACTACCGTTGGCTCCTCAAACTGGCCAGCGGAGGTAGTTGCTTTACCCTTGAACTTCGGGTTGTCAGCATCCTGCATGTGGTATAATGAGAAGGGCTTCTTGCCCTTTACTTTTGTATCATATGGTCTCGGCTTCACCTTTGCATCATTGAAGTACTCTGTGAGGAAGTTTGGGTAAAGGTAGGATCTCTCATCTTTCTGGACACCTAATGTGATTTTGGTTGACATTATGGCACCCACATTGATTGGGTACCCAACCATAATAGAAGCCACCAGAACTGCTCGAGGAAGTGGGAGGTTGTTCTCATGAAGACACGGGTCAATACGGCTGCACACAAAGGTCTGCCACCCTTTAGCTTCAAAATTTAGGGTGGCTTGGACTATGGGAACCCCTGCTGTGAGCCATGGAGGTGGTGGTCCTTGAGCAGCCAAAATCTCATCTAGTCACGAGCGAGCTGCATCACCCATAGCAAGATTTTCCAAATACTAGACAACCTCGACTTCTTCAAATCCCACATAAGTGTTCATAGCACATGAGTCGAATCTAACTTTCAGGTTTGTTATCTTGGTACCCTTCTTAATGTGAGCCACATTGGCATAAAATTCTTTAACCAAGTGCTCGTTTGCATCGATGACACTGTGGGTGAACCATTTCCACCCCTTTCGCTCCTGGAACTGTCTAAGGACATTTGGGTTGTGAATGTACAAATCCTTCATTAAGAATTGTAGCTCAAGTGTGAGCGAAGGACATTTGGGTTGTGAATATCCAAATCCTTCATTAAGAATTGTCGCTCAAGTGTGAGCGATGTCTGGGGCCACAACTCTCTGAATCTGGTAAAGGTAGTCAGACTCACAAATCGATCCTCCCATAACTCCTTATTCTTAGACCTCTCTAGACCTCCCACTGTAGTGTCTCCCCCTCTACCATCATACGGGAATTAATCATCATCATCTACATTGATTGGCGCAGTCGGGGCATGTGAGGAAGAGGGCTCATAATCTTGTCTACCCTCTTCTGAGCCCTCATAAGAACTAGCAGCGAAAGAGCATTCATCTCTCAAGTGGAATCTACCCGGGACTTGTTCGGGTTGAGATTGGGTATTAGATAGTTCTTGCACAGAGTTACCCTCAGAAGCTTCCCTAGACGGGAGATACTCACTGGATCGGAGGGTTTAGGAACTCTGTTGGCGATTTCTTTCTTGCTTATAGCTCTCTGTATGGCCAGTGGTAGGTTACTTTTGCCTCAGCCTCAGCCTCGGGAGGATTCACCTCTCCCTTTATAAGCGTCACCTCGACCACGTGATCTAACCATTTTCAATAGTGAATGATGCAGGTGAGAATCTCACTTGATGAATTGGGCATGATTTTGAACTATTTTTGGGATGCAAAGTATTTTCTAGGGCTTGGGAGTTCAAAGAGCATAAAGTGTGAATAGTGGTAAAAAGCCCTATTTATACTTTGACCAAGTCAGGTCTAGAACTTACCTGAGTGTGGCCGCATAATTTTGAGTACGGTCTGCACTCTTTACCTGTACATGAATTTGAGCTCTGCGGTCCGTATAAAAATGAGTGCGACCGCATATTCTTGTGCGGTCCGCATACTTTTGTGTGTGGCCGCATTTTGGCCACTTTCCTGCAAATTCCATCTTCGGAGAGTTGGTGATTTTGGATCTTCAATTGTGCGGCTGTAGATCCTTCTCTGCGGTTGCAACACTTTTGTGCGGTCCGCACAATTTGGTGTCGTCCGCATAATTTCAACACTTGACCAAATTTTTCCAGGTATAGTCCCTGCAATGCAGACCCATTCCTGCATACACTTCAAAACCAGTTAGCACAAAAACAATCCTATCTAATGAAGGAGAAAAAGAAAAAGAAAAAGACACATGGATTGCCTCCCGAGAAGCACCTAATTTAACATCGCGGCACGACACAGATTACCTATCATTTGAAATGAAGAACCGCCACAATGTGTCCATTATCAACCTTGCCAAGATAATGTTTAACATGGTGCCCATTGACTCTAAACACCTCATCGTTCTTATTTTTAAAATCTAGAGCACCAAAGGGGGTTACATTCACCACTTCAAATGGGCCATTCCATTTTGACTTCAACTTGCCCGGAAACATCCGTAGCCGGGAATTGAACAATAGCACAAGATCAACCTCTTTAAACTCCTTGTTATGGATGTACTTATCATGGAAGTACTTCATCTTGTCCTTGTAAATGGACGAGGTTGTGTAAGCATGATACTAAAATTCATCTAGCTCATTCAATTGCGCAACTCTTAGGTTTGTGGCGACATCCCACTCAAGGTTCAACTTCTTCAATACCCACATGGACTTATGCTCAAGTTCCACCGGAAGATGACACGCCTTCCCAAACGCCAACCGATATGGAGACATCCCAATCGGTGTTTTATAGGTCGTCCTATAGGCCCAAAGAGCATCATCAAGTTTTCTTGACCAATCCGTCTAGTTGGCATTCACTGTCTTTGACAAAATACTCTTGATCTCCCGATTGGATACTTCAACTTGTCCGCTTGCTTGAGGATGGTAGGGGGTCGATACTTTGTAAGTGACACCATACTTTGTGAGTAAGGTATCAAAAGCCTTGTTGCAAAAATGCGAACCCCCATCACTAATAATCGCCCTTGGGGTACCAAACCTTGTGAAGATGTTCTTTGTAAGAATTCCACCACACTCCTTTCTTCATTGTTGGGCAAAGTAATGGCCTCGACCCATTTAGATACATAAGCAACTGCGACTAGAATGTAGGTGTTCCCACAAGAGCTAACAAACGGACCAATAAAATCAATACCCCACACATTGAAAACATCTATTTCCAAAATGGTGGTGAGAGGAATTTCATTCTTCTTTGAGATCTCACCGGACCTTTGGCATTCATCACAACGCTTGACAAGCTCACTAGCATCCTTGTAGAGAGTACGCCAATAGAATCCACAAGTCAAAACTTTTGTCGCCATTCTTGCTCCACCATGGTGACCACCATACGGTGAAGAGTGGCAAGTCTCAAGAATTCCCATTTGTTCTTCCTCCGGCACACATCGTCAGATCACACCATCGGTACATATCCGGAAAATATATGGCTTATCCCAATAATAGTCAAGGCAATCCCGTTTGAGCTTCTTCCCTTGGTTTGAAGAAAACACATTCGGTACAGCGCCACTCACAAGATAGTTTGCTTTGTCGGTGAACCATGGAATCCTGGTCATTGAAATAGCTGGGAATTTCTCGTCGGGGAAAGAATCATTGATCTCAAGGCCGTCATGTGGTCTACCCTCCTCCTCCAATCGGGACAAGTGGTCCGCCACTTGATTTTCACTACCCTTGCGGTCTTGAATCTCTAGATCAACCTCTTGCAATAGAAGCACCCACTGTATCAACCTTGCCTTAGAATCTTTCTTGCTCATCAAATACCGAAGTGCCGCATGGTCGGTGTGAACAATCACCTTTATATCCATTAAATACGGGCCGAACTTCTCCATAGCAAAGACAATAGCAAGGAGCTCTTTTTCGGTCACTGTGCAGTTGACTTGGGCATCATTCATGGTCTTGCTTTCATAGTAGACCGGATGAAATATTTGATTGATATGTTGCCCCAACACCACTCCAACTACCACATCACTTGTGTCACACATGAGCTCAAAAGGCAAGCTCCAATCTGGTGCGGTATAAATAGGAGTAGTAGTCAACTTGAACTTGAGCAATTCGAATGCCTTCATACAATCTTTGTTGAAATGGAACTTGGCATCCTTCTCCAAGAGTTTACACAAAGGGTTTACCACCTTGAAAAATCCTTGATGAATCGGCGATAGAACCCCGGATGACCCAAGAAGATCCTCAGTCCCTTCACGGATGTAGGGGGAGGGAGTTTGGATATCACCTCAATTTTGGCCTTGTCGACCTCAATACCATGCTTTGAAATTTTTTGGCTGAGGACAATGCCTTCCTCGACCATGAAGTGACATTTCTCCCAATTCAACACCAAATTTGTCTCCTCACATCTAGCCAAGACCCTATCCAAATTGTTCAAGCAATCATCAAAAGAATTCCCAACCATGGAGAAATCATCCATGAAGACCTCAAGAATATCCTCCCCCATGTCAGTGAAAATAGCCAATACACCGTTGAAAAGTCGCCGGTGCATTACACAAACCAAATGACATCCGTGAGAATTGGAAGTTCCATATGGACAAGTGAATGTAGTCTTTTCTTGATCCTTCGGAGCAATGAGAATTTGATTGTAGCCGAAATACCCATCAAGAAAACAATAGAAAACACGTCCAGCCAACCTATCAAGCATTTGATCAAGGAAGGGAAGTGGAAATGGATCTTTTCTTGTAATTTTGTTGAGCTTGCGATAGTCCATACACACCCTCCATCCAGTCACCGTCCTTGTAGGAATCAACTCGTTCTTGTCATTGGTAACCACAGTCGTGCCCCCTTTATTTGGGACACATTGCACCAGAGAAGTTCATGAACTATCGGAATTGGGGTAAGCAACCTCGACATCCAACCACTTGATTATCTCCTTCTTGACCACTTCTTGAATTGCTTCATTTAGACTCCTTTGATGTTCAATGGAGGGTTTGGCACCCTCCTCCAAAATAATCTTGTGCATACAAAAGGCGAGGCTTATGCCCTGAATATCCGCCAATGTCCATACGATTGCTCTCTTCCTCCTTTGTAGAAACTCCAATATGGACTCTACCTGCATGTTAGTCAAACAAGAGGAAAGAATAACTGGTGAAGTAGAAGAAGGGCCAAGGAATTAATACCTGAGATACATAGGCAATAACTTTAACTCCAAAATGGGAGGCTCCTCGATTGAGGGCTTTGTTGGAGGAGTCTTCTAGTTTTCAAGATCTAAGGATAACTTGCGGGGTTCATGAGTGTACATCCCCATTCCTTGCAATGCATTCACACATTCCACATAGCCTTCTTTCTCCTCCTCATCATCAAGGTTGAGAAAAACGGCTTCCAAATTATACTCAACATTCGTTGTGGCACTAGCATTATCAATAATCACATCGGTCACCAAATCCACGAACGAACAAACTTCATTGCTATTCGGTTATCTCATTGATTTGCGCACATGGAAGACCACATTTTCATCACCCACCCGGAAGGTGAACTCACTGGCTTTCACATCAACAAGAGCCTTCCCCATAGCAAGGAAAGGTCTACCCAAAATAATAGGCACTTCATAGTCCACTTTGCAATCAAGAATCACAAAATCCGCCAGGAGGAAGAACTTGTCAACACGAACCAACACATCATCAATAATACCCGAAGGCCTCTTCATTGTACGATACACCATTTGCAACCTCATGGATGTGGGTCTTGGTTTCCCAATAACCAAAGTTTGAACACCAAGTAGGGCATCAAGTTGATACTTACCCCAAGATCACATAAAACCTTGGCAAAATCGGCGCTTCCAATGGTACAAGGGATTGTAAAAGCGCCCGGATCTTCCAATTTCTGAGCCATTGAGTACACAATAGCACTCACTTGATGTGTCATCTTGATATTTTCACAATTCATCGACCTCTTCTTGGTGACCAAGTCCTTCATGAACTTTGCATAACCTAGTGTTTGCTCTAAAGCCTCAACCAATGGTACATTGATAAACCCTCTTCATCATGTCAATAAAAGTTTTGAATTGATTCTCACTATTTTGCTTTGCAAACCTTTGAGGGTATGGAGGAGGAGGCCTTGGCATTGGTTCCTTAGCCTTTGGCACTACCAGTTCCGGCATATCAATTAAGTGTTCCCTAGACAGGTTCACTTCTTCTTGTGTCTCCTCCACATTTTCATCAATATCAATTCTCACTTCTTCATTATCTTGAACCACATTACTTGGCGTTTCATCTTCTTGCACCACCACATCATCATCCATAATTCTTTTTTGAGTTGAGTTAGTTGCATCTCCACCTTTTCCACTTCTTGTAGTCACGGCCATAGCATGTCTTGTATTATTTCGACCTTTTGGGTTCACCACCATATCACTTGGTAGTTCCCCCTTAGGATGAGTGTTCAAAGCTTGCGAGATTTGGCCTAATTGAACTTCCAAATTGCGAATAGAAGTGTCGTGAGAGGCTAGTTGAGAATTGGAGTCAACATTCTTCTCCATCATCTGTTTAAACATTCTCTCGGTTCGTCCCATCTCATTTTTAGAAAAGATCGGACCTTGAGAAGTATAGGGAGGTGGATTTCTCGGTTGTTGGAACATCGAGGGCCTTTGAAAACCTGACCCCCGGTTGTTGTTGTTGTTCCACCCTCCTTGGTTATTGCCTCCTAAATTTATTTGATTTTGCCACCCCAATTGCCTTGATTATTGCCTTGGTTACCTTAATTATTCCAATTGCTTTGATTATTCTTACCACCACTCCAATTGCTTTGGTGTCCTTGGTTGTTCCAATTTCCTTGACTTCCTACGGACCGCCATTGTTGTTGATTTTGTCCTTGAGCATTGTTTCTTTGGCCTTGATAATTGTTGGCATATTGCACTTCTTATTCTTGTTCATTGAACGAATCCCCTTGGTCATATCCACTATCATTTTTCATGAATTGTTCTGGATGGCTTTGCATTTATTACCCTTTTTGTCGTCTCTTGTTCATCATTATATTCACACCTTTCATCGCATTCACTTGTTTCGGCCCTTGAACTTGTTAAAGCTGAGCTTTGGCCAATTGATTCATTGTGGTTGTCAACTCGACAATAGCTTACCCATGATCATGTAGTTCCTTGTGTAGGTGAATGACATTTGGGTCATCTTGAGGAACATTGGCTCTACTTTGCCATGCCGATGAGGTATCCGCCATTTCATCAAAAATTTCACAAGCTTCATCATGAGGTGTGTTCATGAAGTTCCCACCGGCGAGTTGATTTACCACACATTGATTTGTTGTGTTGATCCCCCTGTAGAAGGTTTGTTGGATCATGGCCTCGGTCATATCATTATTCTGGCACTCTTTAACCATGGGATGATATCTTTCCCAAATCTCGTGCAATGGCTCATTGGCTCTTGCTTGAATGCAAGAATCTCATCCCGAAGTGTTTCCATATGCCCCGGAGAAAAGAATTTGGCAATGAATTTTTCCGCCAACTCATCCCATGTACGGATGGAATGATTGGGCAATCTCTCTAACCAATCCAATGCCTTTCAGCGTAGGGAGAAAGGAAATAACCTCAACCGCAGTGCGTCCTCAAAAACATTGGTCTGCTTGCTCCCCCATAAATTATCGACGAACCCTTTGAGATGATTGTAAGAATTTTGACTCGGAGTCCCAGTGAAGAATCCCCGTTTCTCAAGTAGTGTAAGAATCACATTGGTGATTTGGAAGTTGCCCGCCCTAATGCGGGGAGCGACTAACACTTGAATAACCCTGTTTCAGCAACACCCGGTGTGTTGTCGCTCTTAATGGAGGTGGGGAGGGACGGGAACATTATCATGAGACGGTCGGCCTCGCCTATTTGCTTGAGGTTCGGGAAGAACCTCATCTCCTTTATCATCGTCCTCTTCCTCCCTAATGGAAAATTCCCGATGGGCTCGTTGTTGAGAGCCATTCTCGTACCTATAATCAATTCAAAAACAACATTAGTGACTCGGAAAGAAAAGAAGACAAATCACACAAAAACTTAGATATATAGCTAAATCCGTTTAACTCCCCAGCAACGGTGCCGAAAATTGATGTCGCCCAACTCACACCACATATATAGGTTATGATTCGGTCGAAGCAATAATGAAAACCCAACGCGAGTCGGGGTCGAATCCACAAGGAGTTATATTTTCGATTAGTTATACACCTAGTGTGACTATATGATGTGCCCCAAATTATACTTCTACATTTTCAATTGTTGTTTCTACTTCTACTTTTAAGCTATTGATTGTGATTGTAGAGCTAAGAGACAATATTTTTGGTTTTGGTTGTTTTTCAAGTTATGAAGTATCTAGGGTTGTAACTTCCGCCTAGATGGATACCTACCGGGTTGAGGGCTTTAGGGTATGTTTGGTTGATCGGGATACAATATATCAATCACACACGATTACTCACTCTATACCTCTTGGTAGTTTGAGTGATTTTGCCCAATTTGGCTTTCTCAAGTCAAAATGGTTATTTCACAAAACAAGTGATATATGCTCAAGCCGAGTCTTACTATCTCTAGGTTCGACGCTTTAATTTGGGCTATCAATTTCTTGATTTCACCCCAATTCCTAGTTAGCCAAGTTTTGCTAGACTTAGTCTCTCTTTCTCAAGTAGAGACTAAGTCAAATAGGCATGAATCAATGTTTGCAACTATCAATTCTAAAATTCAAGCAATAACTAGACTAAATATCATAAACCCAATCATAAATAATCCCTAAATCAATTACCCATTAAGTAACCATGGTAGGTTTGGGTCACAACCCTAGCTAAGGGTTTAGCTACTCATGCAAAATGAAGAAATTAAAGAAGAAACCAATATAGAATTCATAATACATGATTAATGAAATAAAATCTAATGTTTAAACGCTAATCTAGCACAATATTACCCAATATAGTAAATAAAAACGGCTAAGGTGCTCCCAACTTACAAAACTTCACCTAAAAATGAAAAAAAGTTCTATTTATACCAAGCTGAAAATATCTAACAAAATTTCCCCTGCGGAGGTTGTGCGGCCGCATAATTATGTGTGGGGTCCGCACATTGCTTTGCTTGACAGGTTCTAGTTCTGTGGCCGCACAATTCTGGGTCACGGCCGCACTCCTTCAACTTCTGCGGACCACACATTTATGAGTGCGACCGCACACTTGCTTCTGCGGCCGCACAATTATATTGCGATCTGCACTTCTTGACCTTGGGCTTTGGGATTGTGGGACTTCTGCGGACTGCACATTCTGAATGCGGCCATGCTCTTGATTATGTGGCCACAAAAATGGCGCATCTGCATTTTTTCTTGACCTTAAAATTCTATCTCTCTAAACTTTATCTTTTGCGGCCGCACCAGAATTGTGCAGTCCGCACTTTGCAGAGCATTTCTTGTCAGAGGCTTTCTTCATGATCTGGGGCTGCACTCAATATTATGCGGTCCGCATAGTGCCCTTTTAGCCTTATTTTTGTCCTTATCCAAACTTACTCCTTCTTGAGTTGATTTTCATCTCTTTATCTCATATTCTAACACTCCTGCAAGCAAGCACATTTCATTAGTTTTCGGGAATACCTTTAAGTAATTTTGAGCTAAAACGAAAGTAAAAGAGTGCAAATAAGTAGTCAAAATCCCTACTAATCACCGGGTTCCTCTTAGCTGCTCTGTCAGTGTTGTGTTTGTACTGATCTTTCTTGCAGAGAGGGAAATCCTTGATGAAGTATCCTGGCTTACCGCACTTATGACATAGGTCATAACCTTTTGGCTTGCTGGATCTGCTCCATTTTGGAATGCCTCCATTTCTGTGAACTATTTTCTGAAACCTTTTTGTTAGGTAGGCCATATCAGCATCCTCACCACCTGAGTCATTGTTGTCCGTCTTGAGGACCAGGTTCTTCTCCCTTTTGGGCTCTCTTCTCTCATTGTCCTTCTTCTTCTTCTTCATCTTATAAGTCTTCAGATTGTCGACAAGTTCATCAATGGGCAGCTACAGATCCTTTGCCTCTGTGATATCATTTAGTTTGTTTTCCTAGGAACCAGGTAATACACTAAGTATCTTCCTGATGAGTTTGTTACTGGGAATGATCTCTCCAAAAGAGTGAAGCTCATTGATGATATATGTGAAACAAGTGTGCATATCCTGAATGGACTCATCGTCCTTCATCCTGAAAAGCTCATACTCTGTGGTTAGCATGTCAATCTTGGACTGCTTTACTTGTATTGTCCCTTCATGAGCTGTTTGGAGAGCTTTCCAGATCTCCTTAGCAGATTAACATGATGAAATCCTGTTGTTCTCATCTGGTCCAATACCACAAACGAGGATTTTCTTAGCTCGAAAGATCTTTTCAATAGCCTTGCGTTCAGCCTCATTATATTCCTTTCTAGTTATAGGAACTGTCAATGTTGGGTCTCCAATGGTTTTCTTAGGAATGAAGGGCCCATCACAGATGCTATCGTAGAGCTCTGAGTCTTCAACCATGATGAAGTCGTGTATCCTTGTCTTCCACCATCCATAGTATTGGCTGTTGAATCTTGGTTGTCTGTAGGTAGACTGACCTTCTTCGAAGTTTGGCGGAGCATCCATAAAGATCCTTTCTAGGTGTTAGCCTGATAGAAAGAACCTGCTCTGATACCAATTGATAGAAACTAAGGGTCCACCAAACTATATAGAGAAGTAGGTTCTCTATTAGTTCCCACAGAACACACGCACACTGCAGTAAGTAAATGACACAATGGAGTTTTACGTGGAAACCTTTCAACTCACGGGATCAAAAACCACGACCTACCCTTGTAGGATTTCAACTTCACTATTAAGCAAACTTTATATTACAACCTATTGTTACCTAGGAATTAACCTCTTAATCCTGCACTAACTTGTAACAACCCTATTACAAGCCACTTTGTAATAACTCTATTACAAAGACTTACAACTCGACTAACTCTAGCCAAGACACAAACACAAGGGTTTATGATTTACAAAGATTTCTTACACAATGCTTCTAACTAATCTAAGTAGGAATTAAAATTAGAGTGCTTTAACAAAGGTGCAACATAACTAAGGACATATAATAACTCGATACAGGGAACTGGTCCGTTGTTATGTTGTTATTTGTTCTTGATGCCCTTGAGAGTCACTTGCAAGATTGATAGATGACTTGAGATAATACTTGATTGATTCTTGAATGTGCCAAGTGTTTTATTTTACCTTTGCTTGATGTTAATAATACATTTGTGACATCACTTGAATCATGTAAGCAAGTTAGGTAAAGGGCATTCCCCATATAGTTGAATGTTGCATTATTTTTGCACTGTTGTGTGTGCAGGCATCAACTTTACAGCTGGGGAGGTTGACTTGTACAATCATTACTGGAACTGGTATCTGTTCCATCTGCCGTTCCTTTGATTCTGAAGAGTTGAACCGTGTCCCCGACTGGAGACCTATTGATCTTAAGTTCTTGAGGATGTATAACAGGTTCCTTATCTGGTTTTTAACAGTATGTTTGTTAGATCATCAAAACATAAAAGGGATACACATATAACCTATCAATTAGGAAAAAATTATTAGGGTCAAGGTGGAAGTGGCCCTTATGGAAGACAAATTGCGGGAATCGAGGCTGAGATTGTTCAGGCACGTGATGAGGAGAGACATCGATGCCCCGGTTAGGAGGTCTGAGAGGTTGACCATGGCGGGTCTGAGGAAGGGTAGAGGTAGGCCAAAGAAGTATTGGGGAGAGGTGATTGGACATGACATCACATTGCTTCAGCTTACAGGGACATGACCCTCGATAGGAAGGTGTGGAAGCCGAGAATTAAGATTGTAAGTTGATAGGTAGTCGAGAGTTTCTCCTAATCTTACCAGTAGAATTAGTATTATTCTTATCTTTGTTATTACATATTGTATCATTTTTACCAGTACTGTTAGTAGTATTCTTGTATTTCTTATTTTTAATTCTTTGTTATTAGTCTACGGAAACAACTTCTCTACCTTCACAAAGTTGGGGTAAGGTCTGCGTACACATTACCCTCCCCCGACCCCACTTGTGGGATTTTATCGGGTTTGTTGTTGTTATTGTTGTATCCTGAAATTACTATTCCTCTCTCTAGCAGATATAATTTATCCCAATAATATTTTTATTCCTGAGATACTTATCCCATGATTAGTAATCAAACAAGGAATATGGCAGTACTAAAATTTTATTCAAGGATTATTTTTACTTATCAATCATACCAAACGACCCCTTAGTGGGCAATTTTTTCCCCGAGAATGGAAGATAGAATATTAGAAGTTGATTGATATAACCCTTTTTCTTATTTGAAAAATACTGTAGACGAGAAGTAAAAAAAGAATGTTTTGATAAGTTGAATTTAACATGTTCTATTAGATTTATTAGTCGAGTTCAAAAGTCATAGCATTTTCTATGTTTCATTTAATGTATCTGTAACTGAATACGAAGTTTAAGTAAAGTAAAAAAGACTTCCGATTTTCCTCAAATAAAAATTCCTTAAAACTTATAAGATTTGACTTCGACCATGTCACAAAAGTACAAAAAGAAAGAAAAGGTTAGAACATGGTTTGTTACATTCAAAGGAATTACATACTCTGTGCCAGCATTTGGGTCGACAATGCATGCATAGCGACTTCGTTATATGTTACTCTGTGTAATTGGAACTCTTTTAAAGTTATAGTATATTTTCAAGATAATGAAGTAAAAGAATATCTATACAAAGAAATCTCAAACAATTAGCCTTAGTCATGGGAAGGAGGCCCTTCTAAACGTATATAATCATACATGATCCCTTGGAAAGGGCTGGTTGCATTGGCTTGGGTTAAATATAAGGTATTTTCCCCTTCAACAAGTATATTACCCTGCAAATTCACATTGAACAGCTAGTAGAGACCATGAATTGCATGCCTTGCTATCGCGTTATCCTTCCCTATCACTCCGCTTGAGAATAGAGGAGTATTCGTGCTTGAATCATTGACGCGAACCTGCAAGTTACATTTTATGATTTCCTTTATTGTTGACTCGATAATATTTAATTATGATGAAAAAACTTTGCTATACCTGTAATTCAGCTTGAGCTGCAGAGGCAAGTGCCAATCTTAGTGTATAGATTTCATTTTGTTTAACACTGTCAAGTTTGAACTTTATTTGCCATGTTGTTTCTATATATGTCTTCTCATCCTTTTTCCTAACATACCCAAAAACCCGAAAAAGGGAAGAAAAATCACATTCAAATTTAATGAAGAGATCAAATATTAGGTCTTCCCTGAAGTCTACATATAATTTCATATCAAAATATAGTACTGATTTAGTACTTTCTTTACCTAGTGACTTGAGCAAAGAACCACTCTTTTTTATAGTCACTCTCCCCAACTGTAAAGACTATATCACCATTCGGATACAAGTCGGTGTATCTCTCCCATAGCCCGTACTGTCTAAACCTGAGGAAGATGTCGACAATGAGCTGGAAAAAGAAAATTAAACTATCGATGAAGAAGGAGAAAGGTAACCTATCAGGATGATTGACAAAG